>CAHIKZ030002416.1:240000-265274 GCA_903632075.3 Acanthosepion pharaonis | reverse complement strand
ATTGAATTCAATATCCTGTGAGCGCCAGATTAATAGAGAACCATTTCTTCATTTGGTACCCTATAAATTACAAGTCTCGTTTTCTGATTTTAAGTAGAAATATCGTTTCTGTTTCCATTGTTCTTAAAACGTCATCGTTGCTGACATGTTCAGTCCATGATATTTTCAGGAATCCTCCGTAGTTTCCATATTTCTGCTGTCTCTAGTTTCTTCTTCTTCTTCTGTGTGGAGATTGGTCAGAATTTAGTACCAGTTATGAAGAGTATTATTAAATAACAATTCAGTATTTCTTCTTTGTTGCTTTCGAGGGCATATTTTCAGTTCTCTGTCAGCATAGAACTGCTGAAGAGATTTTCCAAGCGTCACTTAGATGAGGCACAAGGCTGAAACTATGGGACACCCAGTGAGGATCAAAATCACTACTCAGTCGTAATGGTTCTAGCAAGACAAGCTTGCTAACCATTACACCGCCTCGAGGTGCCCAAGAACTGCTGTATATTTTAATGTCCGTTCTTGTTGGTTATGGGTGTCTCCGATTCCGATTTCCTATCTTTGACTCTTTTTCTCTGACAGCCATAAAAAATTGTTCTTTAGTCCATCACTATGAAGTACTTTGACAGGGTGTAATGGGAAACAAACATTTTATTTTAATCTTGGCCATGTTCTATAACTAAGCTGCGCTTAGTAAATCGCTACTATACCGCAATTAGCGTAATTCCGCATGTATAATACGCATCTTTTTCTAAAAAAAATACTAACTAAAAACTCAGGAATGCCTATTATGCACAGCTACAAAAACTCTTTTAAAAAAATGCCTTTCATAGATTGATTTCAGTTGTAAAATGACTACGCACCACAAATATACGACAATTTGACACCAATATTTGGCGACGGCCAAGGATGTCAGAGATAATCATATGTACCTAACAATACTTAAAAATGTAAAATAAAATAAGAATTATCATAAAACTAAATTAGAATAATATTATTTTTTAATAAGAGTAGGAAACACTGGCCGTAATGTAATTGGAAATGTACAATTTCTAGGGTTTAATTACCAAAAAAGATGTGTGTATTATGCATGAATAGAAGTATTTTCCCACAATTTTAGCACAATCTTTAAGGTGCGTATTATGGATGAAGGTATATTATACATAGGGAATTACGCTACGCCAAAATCAGGATTATCAGTTCAGCAATCCTTCTCTCCGACAATGTTCCCGTTTATGGAACATTTCAGATCATAATTGGTAAAATATATAATCTGTGAATTCGGCGACCTCATGGTGGTTCGTTTGTGAATTGAAACTCATTTCACCATCTGAAGCAGGTTTTTATTGAGAATGCACACCATTCATTTTAGCATATAATTGTTACTGACGTATGAAAAATGTGTTTTCATGTCAACAGAAAATATAAAAGACAGATTTTATCGCTTAATGAGAAAGCGAGTACAAACGACAAAATCATAATTCCTACTACGAAATTCCTTGATCTGCATCGAATGGAATGAGAATAATTTTCTCTGAAGTGGAATATGAATGATATTCTGTCGAGTTGAATATAGAATCTTTTTTTTCTGTCGAGTGGAATATAAATGCTTTTCTCTCGAATGAAATATGAATGAATTTTTTAACTGGAATATGAATGCTTTTCTGTCGAGTGAAATATGAATGATTTCCTTTCAACTGGAATATGGATGCTTTTCTGTCAAATGGAATATGAATGATTTCATGTCAACTGGAACATGAATGCATTTCTGTCGTGTGAAATATGGATTATTTTCTATGAACATGAATATGAATGTTTTTTCTGTCGAGTTGGCTATAAATTATTTTCTGTCAAGTTGAATATGAATACTTTCCTGTCAACAGGAATACGAATGATTTCATGTCAACTGGAATATGAATGATTTCTGTCGAGTGAATTATGAATGATTTTGACAAAATTTATTTGAACATTGCAGGATCATCGCTACAGATGTTTATTTTCAAAATGTTGATCATAGAAAGATAGCATTATGTCGAGATTGTCATGCTTAAAAGAAAAAAAAAACGGAAAAAAATGTGTTTTCGATCAGTATGACAATGCCAGGGTCCACGCAGAAAATGAAGCCCAACCAAAAATCGTTACGATTAGAGAATTTTTAAATAAGAAAAATTAACACCTAAATGTTTTCATTTTTATTGATAATGAGAGAATTTCATGAATGACAATTCATTCTGAAACAATGAATTTAAAAGAATCTGTAAATCTGGGAAAATATACAGATTTTATTAAACATGGATACAGAAATATATCCTTCTTTTCGGCTGCAGTGCTCGACAATGTCGTTAATTACAGAATGACTAAAATTTAAGCAACTTTAACTTTTGTTTTTATAAACGTTCTAATGAAACTTAATTAAATTCTTCTTCTTTATTTCGAGTCACTTAAGGAAGTGGACAGTCATGATTCTCCACAACCCGCAGTCCTATATAGCAAAATTTGTCTTTCTAATATATCGGCTAATCCTTTATCTGCAGACCATTTACAAAAGCTCATTAGGAAGGTTATGCGTTACATTACTATGTTCCTCTTGTTTTCAGGTTGAATTAGCGATTCCGTACGAACACTGAAGTTAATCAACGTCGACCCTTGATGGGTGACTGCTTGCAAATACCAGGTGCTTGAAACTCAGATTTTCGGGTGATATAATGTATAATGGCCCTAGATTGTTAATCGGAGAGCCAAATGTCTATTCAAGTTGGGTTGATTATATTCATTTATGCGTAAATAATATGGATCAGATTCTACCCCAGCCATGGTTTAATATTAAGATATGTAAAACTAAATCATTATATAAAAGAATATTACAATCGAAAAATATTTTCTTGCTTTAAATAAACTACAAAGAGTTGACATACCAGTGGAAACGATACAATAAATCGATCTTGCTTTCAATTTTTCCTATGAGTATCAAATTTTCCAAGCACTTTTTCCTCATTATGTACCATAGAAACTTCAAAAGTCTCTTTTTGATACTAGGTATAAGTATCATTTTTTCCCATTTTCTCTAAAAAAATCACCTCGTTATTGATGTATTCAGTCCAAGTTATTCTCAGCATTCTCCTGTAGAACAAAATTTCTTCCCATCTATATTGAAATTGTATATTTAACACTGCCATATAGAAATGCCGATATGACGTAACAGATCAGTACTCCTCTATTTGTTTCCAATTATGTTTTCCTCTTGCTTAATATTTTGCTTAAATTTTGGAAGGCATCTTTTACTATCTCAATGTGCCTTCGGATTTTAGTGTCACGCTTTACACCCCTGGTTGGAATATATCTTGCATATTAATCTTTTCACACTAAATATGTTTATGATATCTCCAATTTTTAATACGCATGTCCGGGTCGTTCTTTTGTTGACAACCCCAGATTCTCCACGAATATTTTGCCACATTCACTTGGCGCTCATATAATTCATTAATTACAAAATATCCTGATAAATTCATATACAACATTGCGCATGATATTTTATTAAATATTTAATGATCTGATAAATTAGATTATTAATTATATATTTCCCGTCGAACAACTAATTTTGACCAGGAGTCAAACTTGTCAATCTTAACTACATACATATATAACACATTTTGATAATGCATACTTGCAAAGTAAAGGCTTATAATACAGGCAAATAGGAAAAATAAACCAAACACATAAAATTGTTAGTAAAAAAAATCACATATACCAGCTTCCATTAAAATCGTTTTAGGCAAGAAATTGCAAAGAATTTAATCTTACTCCTACGCCAGAGAATGAGAAAGTAATGTCTCCATTACTGAAAACGGATTACCAATCAATGTTAATAGCCAGAAACTATGTCAGGTTACCGTGTTGCGCTCTTAAAGAAAGGGATTTTCTTATTTTCTCTGTTTATTACTCTTACAATTTTTTTTAATTATTTGTTTGAAAAGGAAGGCAGCATTTGCTTTCTGTCTTTCGTAGCAGACTTTTAGTTTATTTTGGAAATGTATATTTTATGTTTCTTTTGTTTTATTTGAAAGAGTCGGTGGTAAAACGTTGAAAACATAACAACTAATTAATTCTCGAACGTTATGCTCTATTGAACAGATGCTAAAGGAAAAACTTCCACGCAGACCTATCAATATATTGCATGATATATATATATATATATATATATGTTCTGAAATGGACTAAGTCCGTCAATTATTTTAATATATTTTATTGTTATTTATATAGACAAAAATATTTAAGTAAATACTCTTTATAGAATAACCAGTATCAACAACATTTACCGGCCAAAATATCCTAGAAAATATGCGTCCTTCTACAGGAATCGAACCTGTATCCTACGCGGAACTGTCATATAGCCTAACGTGCAATACAGTTTAAACTACGAAGGAAATATCTGGTTGTAAAGGTTGAATTATTGCTTTTGCTAAATAATTTTAATGCTTAGATAATAAAGTAAATATTTATATATCTCTTTACTTGGACATTATTTCCTTTTGCCAAAAAAAAAAAAAAAAATTGCGCGGTTGAGAGGACTTTAGGAAATTTTATTTATTTAATTAAAAACATACTAATATACCGACGACCCATATCTATTTTATGAATATATACACCTATACCTAATTCCCTAATGTTATTAACGTTATGCACTGTATCACGAAAGGATACACTTGTTTAAATCCCGGAAACTAGGGCGGTGCTTTTCAAGTCGATATATATGTAGTGAATACGAAATAAAAGTAGCTATCTTTTCTCAGCCTTTTTCAAATTCATGAGTCTATGCAAAAATTTATTTCGACCAATAAAAAAAAAAGGATTAGCTCCGGCCTGAAGAAAAGACTTTGGGAAAGTTTAACGAGCCTATGTGAAAATTTATTTTGACCAATGGAAAATGGAGCTGCTACCAAACAAAGAAAAAAGTAATCAGCTGATGTGATGTCGCTGTTTGATGTAAATAGGCGGAGAAATTTGTATCACAGAGAGAAAAAGCCCGAAAGAGCAGAAGACAGATAACCAGTTTTCCACGCGTCTGAATAACAGGTTGATACATTATCAGCCTCTAACGAGAGCAGGCAATTTCAAAGAATTCTATTAATTCCATTCTATTAACTCCATTCTATTAACTTCAAAACTAAGTACATTAAAATATATCTTTTCATTCATGTTAAATACAATCGTATAGAGTTTATGTGAAACATGAACTCTCTCAATGTTTCAATCATTTTGGAATATTACGTTATGACCGATGATTTAATATGAACAAATACATTTCTTGACAGTTCATCCAAAATACGAACTTTAAATAGTTGATTCTTTTTCCTGAAGCAAGCTACCGACAAATTTAAATGTGTAAATAAACTCCATATCTTGTTTCGTTGAATATAACACATGTGTTTCCTCGTCCTTATCCTTCAATACTTCGAGCGTATATGTTGTATATTCTTATACATTTTGTTCACATTTTTTTTTCTTAGACTTGGGCATTATACAGACGTTGCGGGTAGTATTAAGAGCAAGTAACAAAACAGAAAACATATTAAAAAATAGCAAGATAACAGTATGAGGTTGCCTATTGAAAGGAGTTTTAGAGTGCGTGTGTCCGCATGGAATAAAAACAAAGTATATCTACACAGACGTTTAGTTACTGGAAGGGATATTAAATATCAGTTTTCCTTAAGATGTTCGAACTTTTGGAATATACCGTGTCAATTCATAATCTGCAATTTCGATTAGAATATCAGAATCGAATCAAAAGAGGGGGATTCATTACACTAACAATTATCTCCTACTTTACCTAATTTGGCAGTTCAAGAAAGACATTCCGATTACTAACACACAAAGAAAGAGAATGTTTCATAACGAGAATATTTAACATCGACAAAAATAAATGAGAAAAAAATCAATTATTTTTAATATGTGGAAATCTCCACCCTTTACCTGATGACGGTCGCGAGACCAGAAACACATGTAGTAAAATAATGGAAAAGAAAGCACAACAATTAAAAAAAAGATCCAAATTACAACCAAAAACGTTTGCGATATCTCTCTTCTTTTTATATATATATATATATATATATATATATATATATATATATATATATGGACTAATAATACATATATATATTATTTTACTGTTTGGTACAATTTTGAGTTTCTTACACGTGGCAAACGTCAAGCACAGTTTGAAACTGAGTGTGCCTGACGATTGTCATGTTCCTGAAACTTAGGCCTCTACAAACCGGTGAGTGTATGACTGTACGGATTTTTAGTATATTGTTTATCTCTGTTTTATATGAAGCACTTTTTTATTACCATCATTATTTGCCGTGTACTATATATTGGTTAGAACGTTCGCATTCTGATCATGAGACCTGGGTTCGAATCTCACCATGGATGACTTGTCAGGATGAAGACTTTCTAATGTCATCAGATGGGATGGGGTCGATCGAAGCGTGCGGCACTGTTGGGAAGCGACTGAAAACCATATCAGTGTTTTACCAAAACCTTGTGAGTGAAACTGAGTAGACGGATCAATTGGATGCCGTCGATAACTGTGCTAGCTCCAAGTCACATGTGATCGTGTTAGAGGGATTGAGCGTGCTAGTCTTGTTCAAACTGTCGACCACGCTACATAACACGCTCTTTCCAAGAAACTGTAACTGAAATCTGCTCAACATGGTTGCAGTATAAAACACAGGTCGGCTGTGCGGGTGTTAAATAAACACACATACGCCTGAGCATGCGTCTGCAATAGGGATTGTCTCTCCGCCCTAGTAGACGGATATCCTTGAAAACGAGTGGCCAGCAATCAATATATATATATATATATATATATATATATATATATATATATATATATATATATATAAGGCTTATGACTTTTTATAAGCCTACATTTGTTTTTAATAAATCGATGGACTATAGTTCAAAAGTAATGAAACGGCATTAATTTATTTGAGCTGATGAAAAATATTAACATATAATCATGTACATATTAAATGTAAAAAAGAAAAATATTTTCGACGTTTTATTTTTCAATTCGTCAATGATGTGATTGGTTAGTACATATATTTCCAACGCATTTAACAATTCATAGTTATTGCATAAATCAAATAATTCCTAATAAACAAACTTGCAAAGTTGTATTTCCAGTTAGTAACAACCTTATAGAAGTGAGAATCGTTCTATAAAGAAAAAGAATAATTATCATTTGGTATACCATAATATACAATCATTTTGTCTAGAGACAAAATAAATGTCAGGCGTTTTTTCTCCCTCTGTATAGAGACGTCATAAAGTGCTTGAATGCGCTTGGTTGCCCGTTCTGCACGCTGATTTATTCTTGGAATTTCCATTCTCGATGGACCAGGATTTCAAAACTTTTTCACATAGCCCCATTCTATTTTGTGAGTCGGCAAGATACTAAATAGCTTCTGAGAACCATTTGTATTGCAGGTTTGGTCAGCAAATCAATGTTTCGCTCACCTGTAACAGATGAATCTACAAATTCAGTGTAGAGAGTCTCTTGTCACTGGCAGAAGAATAAATGATAAAAAGAACCACTAGGTGTGTCTCTAGAATTCCATATCTGCATTTTAGAAGTTAGGTATTTTCTAAACTTGACTTCATGAAATCTTATGGAAAAATCCTTAAAAAATCGGAAAACTAGACTTAAATTAAATATAAATTTTATATCCTCACGCCATCTTGCTGTTTCAATAATCTGTTCGTTACAATTCTCAAAATTCTTCTTGAGGTGTCCGTAGTTATTTAAAAGTTCACGGATAAACGATATTCGATATTAGGCAAGGTGTTCATCGTCCATTACTACACGAAGCACACTGCCAAGAACATGAAGTTCAAAATTAATTGTTGTTCTCCCAATTTCCTTTAAGCAAATAAACTTGTAACTGAATGGCATTCCCATTTCTGATTCCATTTTTCACATTTGTAGTGTCCGCAATAATCATCTTTATATTCGTTCATATATTGTATTCATCCAGGACTGCTGCTATTGCTTTTGCCACACTATTCGTCTTTCTTTGGTTGGTGTAATGTTTCTGACTTAAATTCTCTTTTATACTTCACGTCAAGCACTTCATATTCTTGGTCATCAATTCGGTTCTTATTAAATTATATGAGCAATTTTGAAAGAGTATGGTTTTCACCATTTCTTCTTTAAGTTTAACGCCTTCTTTAATGGAGAATTTTCAAATACCAGTGTCTCAACGTGACTCTTTTCTTCAGATAACTGCTGACAAATCTTTGTGGATGTCTGGTTGATAAGCTTGTAAATATTACTAATTTGTTTGCGGTTTTGTTTTTGCTATAATTCTTAGTAATTCGTATCGGTTGCTCTTCAGATCATTCGAACTCTTCATATTAACTCTATGAATGAGTATTTTATTTAGAAGTTTATGTTGTTATATATATATATATATATATATATATATATATATATATATATATATATATATATAACATACAGAGAGAGAGATATTATATAGATAGATAGATGTGTAAATATGCAGAAATATGTGTATAACTGTAAACATGGAATGAAAGATATTTCTGTTTTAAGGTAATTTTTAGTTGACCTACCAAGTTTTTAATATCTTTCGTCTATTAGCCGTATCATTTCCTGCCATGTACAATACTGGATTATGAAAGAAGTTCTATAGACTCTAGTTCTTTCTAACGTTTATCCGTTTGCCTGATGTCACACCTCGTTCTGCAATACATTCACTGATACTCGTGAAGCCGAGGAGCCGTTTTTTTTCCTTTGTCGCTTTTGCCATCAATGTGTTCAATGAGTGTTAAAATCTCGAAGCCATAGTACTTAATATGTACACATCAGAATTACAGTTGTCTCTTATTCTCACAATAGGTATCCTTTTATTATCAATTAACCTTAAGACTTCTTCCTTACATAAGTACTCTGTCCATGTCATTTTCAGGATCCTTCTGCAGAACCATATATTTCTGTCCCCAATGACCATCTTTCTTCATCTTTGATGAGAATGTTCCGCCTTCACAGATACACGATAGGATTGATACAACAGAACCATTCCGTAGTTTTATTTGTTTTCCTGTTTCTTTGCTTAGCATATGGGATACATCATTTGATAATCTATTACGCGCTCAGATTTCGGTGCTGCATTTTCCCATCCTCTGTTTAAACATTTTCCAAATATTTCAATTACTAGTTCGCTCTCATTTGAGCGTCCTGTACTTGTTATTTAAGGACAACTTAAATTAAGCTTAATAAATGAAGGCACTTCACCTGTGATAGTGGATAGCAAGCTTTCCCGCTTGACAATTAATACTGAGTCGTAAAGTGCATCATCAATACGGGACACATAAATCTTTCTTTGTTGTAAATACCCGTAGCTTAGTAAAAATATAAAATATAATTGTAGATCAATAGTTACCACAGCAGAAACAGATATTTATTGAATTTTCATCGGGAAGATTTCATATAAAATTTATTCAAGTTGTCACAAATCAAAAGATTTAATATACGTTCTTTGAAAAGAAAGAAGATTATATTAAAAAAAAGAAAATACCGTAATCCTGTGTATATAAGACTCAGATTTTTCTAAAATCCTAAATCGTGTAAAAAAAAAAAATGTCGATTACCTCGGATACATTAGTTTACAACTCAATCCTATTTTTCCATGACTATTAATCGTGCCAAAGTTTTTTTTTTTATTTCTTTAGAGGAGAGACGATATCTTGTTAATGGCGTCTTACAACAAAGGGAAATAAATCTTTCATAATCTTATAACACGCTTAAGTAATTTAAGTAGGTAACGACATATTGAGAAATTTAAATACGAGTGTTTTTCGAAATTTACCCATAAGCTACAGGCTCATACCAAACATGCTTGCCATTAATTGCATGAATAAAATCATGGATAGACTTCGAGCGTCGTACAGAAAAACTGATCATTTTATTTTCAGGTGTGGTTTATACCTGAATGTTAGCCTATTTGTACTGTAATTTCCCTGCTTTATAACTGCGTCTTATCCAACATATCAATCTACACACAAAGGACTACAGTAATTGTTCTGGTCCAGAATGTTTTGCGAAAACGGCGCGAATTCAACAGAGAGCTGCAAGAATTCTCAATCGTCGATACGCCTCTCACACCCAGAATAGCGACCATCCAAGACCACAGGAGGAGGAAAGCTGAGACGACTACCTCTCAGAATCCAAGCTGCGACACTTAATATAACGAATAACAAAAAGAAATGGTCCATTTCGTTGATACAGTTTTATGCAATAGTGCGGCGGTCCTGAGACCACACAGAGCGCAAAATATATTTGTTGATGTCTGTCACTGTCTGTATATGCACCCAAAATTTTCTATTTAATTATGCATCCGTGAATGTCCTTATGACATCTTTCAAATCTTCTGCCACTTTACCAAACTGGAAAATTTGAAAGCCTATCGCTACAATATCGCTGCAGGTGTTCATACTAATTACATTCCTTAGTACCGTCAGTTCAGACTTTTACAACCCGGATTCGCCATTCCAATTAAACATGCTCGAGTGTTCTGATAGGATGTTTCCCTTATCGGTTACAATCTTAAACTCATGCATTTACCTTCTGAAATGAGTGTCTCTTGGCCCTTGTCTTGCATGAAAAACAGAAAAGAAGCTAATCCTTTAGTACTTGATCAGGACAGAAAAGAAGCTAATCCTTTAGTACTTGATCAGGACAGAAAAGAAGCTAATCCTTTAGTACTTGATCAGGACATAAAGGCGGCATTGATGAATTGTATAATCATCATCTTTGACATCATCATCAATATATCGACAGCGTCAATCATCGGGAGACCTGAATGTTGAAGATACGGTTCGATTCTGTCCTCATAAAACCTTTCACTGGGCTTTCTGTTAACTTGAAGGCATCCATTTCCTCTCCAATTTCATTAACACTAGCCAAACACCACAAACGATGGTGTGGTTTGGTCTCGGTCTGTAGATTCAAGATTTGAATTCAAAATGTTCCTTCTAATTTTCACACCCAGTGCTATAGAAGTCCCACTGCTATTTCTGATATTTCCCCATAGCTGGTGAGGAGATTGACTTGTCAGTTTCTCAATGGTATTAGAACAAGAATTCGAACTTTACTCATCGATTCCTCAATCCCAGCCATTATCCATTCCTACGCCGTGTCGCCTAATTACTCCACTATGCATCAAAGAACTAGTCATTAAGAAAACCCTGTTGTCATTCCATATTTTCAAAGCATTTAGAATAAAATTATCTAATTATTTACATTATTCGGACTATTGTCCTCCTCTTCGTCGCCATATTTATGTCTAGGGTACCTTGGCGAATAAACTCACCACATTCCAGCTCACCATCTGGTTGTATAAGATGGGAGCATCTTTGATTATTTCCATGAAATGGGAGGAGTTTCGGACATATGAAAGAGACTTTCCGATAAATGGGTTAATTATATCTACAAAGAAACGACTCAGAGGGTGACACATAGATCCTTGGCAACTAACAATCGGACTAAGCGGATTAACATCTTTGTGAATATTAGGGAGACCGTATACATGAGGTAGCTTGGTGTAACACTGTGATAATTGCCTATACGTCTTAGGTGCGAAGTGATCTTTGTTCTTGATTAGTTTCTGTGACAGTTTCCGTTCCGTTTTCATTGTAGGATCCTTTTCTTTGCTGTAGCTACAATTGCTAATGAGGTTTTCCAGCTTTCTTGTATAATCTGATTGGTCCATCATTACAGTCGCCTTTCTCAGCTTTGTAGGGATCCGATCCAGTTTTGTTATGTTAGACCTACGCGGCTTGGCGTTCCCCAAGGTCTTTCTCACCTTCCATCTCAGTTCATCCACCTGAGCCGGGGGATGTTCAAGGCCGCTTCTTCGACTTTGGCAATGATGTCAAAGAATGGTACTCGCCTGATGGTTGTGACGAAGTTGAGACATTCAATACTGACTACTCAGAGGCATCTCAGCTGATACTGGCTGATGTTGACGACTGCTTTCACTGGTGGGTGATGGACTACATCGAAATCATGTCTGAAGGTTTTATCCAGGTCATTTTGGATCCTACTCTGGTCTTCTTCATTAGTAATTTTTTTGAAGAAATCTCCGAGCCTTTGGGAGATATGAGCTTGTAGTTTCTGTTTGATCCAACGATTATATTGGATTGGTTCTAGGACAAGGGCCTGTCCCGATTTTTTTCTGCAGCCAATTGAATTGGTGCCAAACTTGAAGGGATAAGTTGTAGATATCTGCATCGGTGTAAGAATGTCAGATGGTTGGATATTCGTGCTGTGGGAACAGGTTGAGATCATAGACAAAGAACACCATTGGAAAATTCCTAAACTTAATGAATAAGCACATATACTAGGCCACAAAAATCTCCTGAGGCGAGCAAGCATAGAAATGAATACAATATGGGAAACAGTAATAAGGAGTTCCAGAGAAAAGCGAAAAAATTGCAATATGAGCTCTGGTAAAAACATGTAATGATGACAGCAAAAATTGTAATATGAGCACTGGTAAAAAACAAAAAACTAGTTGCTGAAGACATTTGTTTTATAATATCCAGAAATTCATACACCATGAATAATTGCGTTAGTTAGACCCAGTGTCAGGACCCAATGAGTGTGAGTTCAATACCCGGCTAAGGCAGTCGAGAAATTCAGCGGGAAATTAACAGGATAGAACTGATAACTGACATCCATTAAACATGGCATGTGGAACTAGAACAGTCTATCCAAGTGAGCGAAATAAAGTGTTCAGTTCGACATTCCAAACACCTGAAGAAGGCCGAAGCGTACAACGACCGAAACGTTGTGTTAAATATGTCGACAAAGATGAGGGCAATAATCCGAATAATGTAAATAATGTACATAATACCTCATTTCAGAAATATAGACAGATAGAAATTATCTAATATTTTCCTTTTCTACAAAACAAGTACATATTATGACAGGGCATGAATTTGGTCATTGAAAAGGCCAAGAATAGACACTAATTCACAATTGCTAAATTTCTAAGAAGTTTATCTTTTAATGATTAGCAACAAAAACAACACCAAGCTTTTTAACTTTCATAGGCATGAGAACTCACAGGGAAGTGGATAATAAGATTTATATAAATCATTATAATTTGTACTTTTAAAGATCCAAGAAAATAGGCATAATTTTCAGAATATTATATTTGTAAATCTAAAAAGTTCCAATATGTCTCCCAAAAGTTATATCTCGGATAGTATGGGAAGATATACTGTGGCAGATTGAATATTTCTGACAGATAAAAATAGTTTACCTAAGACAATTTCAGTATAATCAACATATGACTAGGCTGAATATAGCCGAACTAATCAAAATGTTTCAGACATTTACACCATCTGGCGTGAGTTAATAACATTGATGTGTGGCATTAGTCTACGATTCATTACTTAAGCTTGACGAAATATATAAAAATGAAATACAACATTTCGCAAAATGGGTTTGATTTATATATACAGCAAAAAGAAACAATTATTGCAAGAGAGAACTGACCGATTTGAACGGCAAACAAATGTTCATTATTTTCGATTATTATTATTATTATTACTATATTATTATTATTATTATCTAGTGAAGTTGTGTTTATTACGTTAACGGGAAGAAGAACTTCAATCTTCTGAGGTATTAACATTTTCAACGTGAGAGTGTTTTATTTTGTTGATAGAGAGAAATGAATAAAACTTTTGTAGGAACTTATCAGAGGTTTGTCAGATATTACACTCCAAAATTATTATTATTTATTTCGTCATTTATATAACTTTTCTAAAAAAAAAAAAAAAAAAAAAACGACAATGAATTCGAGAAATTTGTCAAGAGACACCTTTTTTTTGCTCATAAATATGAAAATTTACAAAAGAAATGGACTACGACACTGGACTGAATCACATCATGAAAAAGTGATGTAAACAGGTGAATAGGCTGTTTAAAATTGCCAAAGAAGAAAACAAAAACATTCCCTAATATTTACTTAATAAAGGTAATAAACGAATTTTAAAAAGCTGCTACGAAAAAAGCTGCTATGAAATGAATAATAAATCAAAGTAATATTAATGAATATTTCTACATTATTAATAGATGAGGCCGATGTTTGATGATGTATTATCCATTTATAATGTTTAATTTAGGACATTATTCTCCTGAAAATTTTTACATCGTCATGAATAGGACATCTACTTTAATTTGCTTTCATTTCTTCTGGATTCATATTGGTCTATCCATTCACACATCTTTGTATATCGAAATCAAACTGAAGATACGTCCACAACCATATATATATATATATATATATATATATATATATATATATATATATATATATATATATAGGGTTGTGTGAGTGTGTGTGATGGACTCTCCCGTCATTCTCGACGTATGAGTGTTTTAAGTTCAGTTTTAATGTCTATGTTTCGTATGAGACAACAATCCTGCACGGGATTTGCAAGCACATTCATACGAAAGTCATACCGATGTGTTGGCTGTCATGTGGGTTGATGTATTAACCCGATATTTATTGTTAATTCTCCCAGATGGTTGAGAGTATTCCTTTCAAAGCTAGTTATGCCTCGGTAGCAGGCAATTCTCCATTATATATATATATATATATATATGTTATTTTCAAACAGAGTCTATCTGTAAAAGACAAAGTCAATATCAAAATATACAAGAGGAAAACCAATTCTTAGTCGATGTGTTTCGTCCTCGGAGGACTTTATCAAGGGAACGCAGGCTTTATTCCGTTTCATATGTTTATATACAAAGGATGACATTGGTTTATCAAGTCTTTTAAATTCATGAACCTCCCTAAATTTAAAAGCTTTGAGGAACCAATGACATTGTCGCCTTTATATACAAACACGTGCAAAAAAATGTAAATCATACATTTCCTTGATAAAGTCTCTCCGATGACGAAACGCATCGCCTAAGAATAGTTTTTTTTTACCTTTGTCTCAAATATATAATATATATATATATATATATATATATATATATATATATATATATAAATGTGTGTGTGGGGTGTGTTGTTGTTGTTGTTGTTTTTGGAAGTAACATAGATTCCTGCCCGATGAGTTGGGAGCCACCCAGAGAAACTATAGTCGCACATCAAAACGTACGTACACGTATATGTATTAATTCATATATTACCTTTGCTCCGTAAAAACTCATCGAAGATTAACGAGTTTACACCTCATGTATAAATGCAACGATTATTTTTTGTTGTCCCGCGCACCCACACCAGCACACGCCTGCTAATATCTGGGCGTTTCATTTATCCACCATACAACTAATATATATATATATATATATATATATATATATATATATATATATGTGTGTGTGTGTGTGTGTGTGTGTGTGTGTGTGTGACACACAGAAGTTTCATTCCTAAAATCGGTTTTCAAATAAACCGGTTGATAAGAAATAAAATAGCTTTATCCACATGTAATAAATGACTCAAAATAATGGAAGCATTATTAATAAAGAAGAAAAAGGCATTAATTAGAAATATCAAGTATGAACACTGACACAATGTGCTGGCCATGTTTGAAAAATAGAAAGTTCCTATAACTATAGATACACATTTTAAACAATCCGTACATTTAGTTAAAATTAAAAATAAAATCATTCTTGATAATGGCTAAAAGTAAAGGCGACATATGTAAAAAATTTTCGTTGGGCGATACCATTCGTAACACGTCTTCGATTGCGGATAATTTTATAAAGAATCCCACTTGTGCGATGGATTTCAGTGTGAACTGGTTTTCCTTTTTGGAAAGAGCACACTGATTATTCCATCTTAAGGTGTTGGAGACGCTGTACATCAGGTCCAGGCAACCTGCTCTTTGTAAGCAAAGAGACTGTTTGCTTGGACTTGCTGTGCTGCGCCTCTAGCATCTTTGTTGGTATAACATTTATAATTATATTTTTTTCTTAATTTGTGTTCCACGTTAACAGTTCTGATGATAGGGGACGAAAGCGGTCGAATGGTGTGTGTTTTTATTTTAAATCTATCATGGCTATAATATAAAAAAATATTCTTGCTTTTTATTCCATAATACGTTTCTCTACTGTGTCAAACATATTTAAATATTTATGAACGTGTGCCTGCATATTGTCAGCATAGAGTGGAATATAATAAGGGATGTACAATCAAGTATAAATCACATCACGATTCCATTAAGCACTAGCTTCATTGATTATTATCTCCATAATTTTTTTTTGTTGATAATTAGTACTCATCGTCGTAATAAATATTATATGAGAACTAATAATACATTAAAACTTTAATGCCTTCCATATTATGAAGTTTTTTTTATTAATGCGTTATAAATAAAGGACTTGTATATAATACCATAAATGTTAAACCTATACAACCGCAAAATTTTCTAAAATATGAAAAATTCCTATGTCTATTTTAATTGCGTACTTCATTCCTTATTACACGGTGGGCATTACTGGGTTTCAATCAATACTTAATTTAAAGATATGCATAAAAATAATTAATAAGGCTTTTGTTTTGGTACAGCCAATTATAGACATTCTTATGGTCACGCTCAATATGGTTGACCATTTCAACGTTATGCGGTTATAACACCCATCAAGTATATCGGAACATATGTGACTCCTTAAAACATTGCATGTCAAATATCCCTGCAAAATCAAAATTAATGTCTCATACCTGTAGCTGCTAGAAGCGTGCCCCTTTCAAACATTGATAATTCACATTGCTTTTAAATTGGCAACAGTTCACACCGACCACCACTTGTGTAGGTATGGAGATTTCCATGCAGAGATATGCAAGTACAAACACCTATTACCTTTATCTACTGCCTGTCTATTACGCTTGAGTCGTCAGTGTATATTCAAGAGATTGAACGATAAGTGGAGTAGTCTATAACACGACAAGCATATCTGCTGATTTGCAGGTATAACTTTATTCAGTTTTCAGGAAGGTAAACAAATAAAATACCAAAAAATAAATTCTTATACCAAGCATATCATTACTTGTTCTGAAATTAATTGCATTTTTCTATCAGATTATATCCGTTTTCTCCTTCCAAACAAATGTTAACCTCAACGCGTGTATGTAGAAATATTATTCGTACGGTTGTTAATTATTTCACATATTTCACAGTATAAAGAAACTGAAATATATAAAAAGTGAAGAAATATTATTTCTAAGTTATATTTCACTGATCGAGCGTTCAGTTTAAATGTTGCCATGGAGATTAAATAATAAAAGATCATTAGGTAAAAATGAACTCAAGAATCAAGCAAATCTGATTGGACCGTGTAACAAAATTAACATTTGTAGTTTTGTCATGTTCCCGATTTTAGTTTGTGTAAATTCGTAGTAAAAAAAGAAAAGACATTTTAGCTGAGATCCCCTTTTGGCATTGTTTCCTGAAGTTAATAATATATATTTTATGCTGTTATACTTATGATATTTGCGTTTGCAAATTTCACAATAACGGCAGTAGACAAAATATAATACAGTTTTATTATTGGATATAATTTGAATATCTAATGTGTCTTCGTTTTGCTTGTGTATTCAACTGATTCCTATAGATTTAAGGACTTGAACGCATCTGATGCTACTGATATCAAACTGATGTGAATTCAGAAACATGAACATAATTTAACACACATTACAAGATGTACAACAAATTTCATGGTTAAAAATAAGGAAAAAATGTGTAACCCTGGTAAAGCCAAATCAAAAATGGTCGTGTATTTTAGTAATTTAGAAGTATTTTAGAATGAATTATTAAACGTAGCAAATTGTCTTTAAAACATTCAAATTAGTTCAATTATTCAATAAAACGATTAAAAGTGATTCGACTGGGACAGTAGAAATTTTGTACATTCAATAATGATTTAGGATGAATTTTAGAAGGAATTTTTAATTATTAAAATGGCTAATTTTCATTAAAACATTCTAATTAATTCGACCGAATACGAAGGAAAGTGATTCTTGTCAGACAGTAGAACTTTTTTTAACCATGTTATTTAATTCCAACAGTCTAAATTATTTCTTCAATTTTTAACGGTAAATGGTTGTCAAGTTCAAAAGTATTTGTTAACATATAATTAAGTTCCACATTAAGCATATTTTGTTTTTATTACATCAGCTTCAAAAACTTTTAAAATTGTTTTTTTTTTTTAAACAAGCTTTGTGGAATTATTGTCTGATTTGCGATAAAACTGATCATAAGTGTGTATATTGCGGGAATAATGCCAATAATTTAGCTGAATTATTATCGCAAGATATAAACGTTTCGCAGTCCAGGGTACACTGTATTTGTTGTGTAAGAATGTGAGGAACTAAACGATAGTCCAATCAGCATTCACATCAGATTGCGAACTAAATAGAATTCTAATTCTGTTCTTGAGCTTCTGCAATGAACAGGGAGGAACCGACTTCAAGCTTTGGAATTTTTCCCCAAGAAATGCAAAACATTAATTGGAAAAGAAATATCGGCTAACTTTATAATTGATTAATTCCAGAGATGTTATCAAAGACAGACGAACTTTAAAAGACGCTTAAGTATTTTTTTTTCCCTTGAAATTCTTCATGCAAGTCTCAGCAAGAAAGTAAATGACGACATATACGATTCACTAATTTTCTTCTATGGATTACATATTAGCGAAAACTTATAATATACATCATTTATTATCCTTTAGAGAGACTTTTCGGTATCTTAAATCATGTCACGGGATCTGATGTGAAGATATGAACATTTGATGGATCCAAGGAATATATTCTTAGACAATTAGAATATATTGCTTGGTTCCAACAAATACGCATAATGCCACAACAAATAACACAAACACCCACTCGAAGAGGTAGGCACATCGAACAAACTATATCCAATGCCCTTCATTATTTCCAAACAAATATTCCAAATTTTAAACAAGGAAATTACATTTTTATAAATAAATACATTTAACCGTCTAACTTAGAGCGACCATTTTTTTCAATTCAAAAGTAGTTTTTTTTTCCAAATAAAAACGAAAAAGGAAACAAAAAATAAATATACAGAAAATAAAAAATTACGGATAACAATCACCAATTTTCTTTAAACGAAAATAAGGAAATACACACAAAAAATGGTTAGACGTATGAAGACTTAAAGAGAAAAAACTACAATATGGCAGACAAGAAAGAAAGACGTTTAACAGCAAAAAATTATAAGCGAGTTTTTTTAAAAAAAAACAAACTAAACAAAAGACAATACATTATTTACATTATTCGGACTATTGTCTTCATCTTTGTCGCCATATTTATTTTAGGACATCTGTGTATGAATTTCTGGGTAGTATAAACATAATGTCTTCAGCAACGCTTATAATACCCAGATATTCATACAAAGATGTCCTTATGGCACAGTGGATAAAGGCGTTGGTTAGATCCAGTGACAAGACCCAAAGAGTCTTTGTGAGTTCAATACCCAGTTAAGGCAGTGGATAACTTTCAGAGGGAAATTAATAGGAGATAACTGATAACTGACATCCATTAAACATGGCACGTGGAACTAGAACAGTGAGCGAAATAAAGCGTTAAGTTCGACATTCCAACCACCTGAAGAAGGCAGGAGCGTACAACGGCCGAAACGTTGTAATAAATATGTCGAAAAAGATGAGGACAATAGTCAGAATAATGTAAATAATGCACATAATACCTCATCTCAGAAATATAGACAAAAGACAATACAACAGTAAAACGAAATGCTACAAAATGAAATACGTAAAAATAACAAGTCTTACAAATCCAAGTTGTCCGGCGTTACACAAAACTAAATCCGAAACAAATAAAACAAGTCTTGCCAAAGAGACCAAAACTACATTTAAGAAATAAGACAGATTAGACAAAATAAACACGAAAATTTAAATGAGAAAAACTAGAAAAAAGAATGCAAATTTAATAAAAAACAAAGATTTAACTGATATGTAACGGGGCGACAAATAGAAAAAAAACAAAAAAAATTACGTAGTAACACTTAGAAATAATAAATACAGTGAGACAGGGATTACAGGAAATTAAAACGAAAATATATTCAAAGAAAATTTAAAAAAGAGAACAATAAAAAATAGAATAAAAAACAAATTATAGTTGCTAAAAGGATAAAATAAAAACTGAGGGATTGTAAAAAAAAATATGAAAAAGAAAAAAAAAGAAAACTTTGACGAAAACCAATCAGTAATGGACGTGAGAAAATGTAAATGGACTGTAGTAAACTCAAATAACAGTTCACGGAGAGTGTCAGAAACACGTCTAATTTTAGCCATCGGTCGTAACTGCTCTGTCAAAAAAAAAAAATAAAATAAAAAAAATAAAAAAGAACCCTCACTACAAACATGCCAGAGTGATATTTATCCCTGTTTATTTACAGGCCAAAATGTGGGAAAAGGACGGTCGTATTCTGTATTAACGTTAAAATTATCTAGACACAAACATACAGCAAGATTCCTTACAACAAAATAATTCTTATTTAACATTCATACTTCATCGACAATCAGAAACATGAAGACTTAACTAACCCCAGTACGTACAATTCATTATCTATTGGGGATAGGAATATAACAAAATTTAAAATTTTGCCCCCATATGGATTTATTATATCAAAACAAAACTATTTATAAGAAACCAAATAAAATGATGTAAGTAATAAACCCCCAACAATTCTTAAATGCAAGAAATCTTTGCGGGCCGCTAATAATATAAAACATTCATTCAATCCCAGCATTAACACAAACTTATTCAAACAACAAATACGAAAATCATACCCGAAACGAAAGGCGATCCGCATCCACCAGAGAACTGACAATATTTATTGCTGTAATTTACAACAAATGTGACAAAGGCCAAAAAAGGTGTTGGGGAAAAGGACGGTCAGTACTTTTCTTAATATAAAACTTAGCTAGCCACAACCACTGACCCTATCATACAAAACAATATTCCTATCACCAAACACATTTACCCATACCTTTCTTACTACATCCACCAAAATACCTCTTTGTCTCAATGAAAATCCTAAATAGTCCCCTTATGTACAAATATTGACTGTGCGGGGAGGGGCATAAAAATAACAATTTTTAAAAGATCCCTAATGAGTGTATACAATATGACATATAACATATTTACAAGAAACTAAACATAAAGATGTTAGTAATAAAACCCCCACAAACATTAAATGTGACAGAAATATCAGTTAACCAGACGAAATCGATGCGATGAAAATAAAGGAAGCATTCATTCCTCCAAAGCATTCACACAGCCACACACTCATTAATACACAACGAATACGAAAAACACACACGCGAAACGAAAGGCGCCCCGCATCCACCAGAGAACTGACGTCTCTGGTTACCTAAACGGGAGAGGAAGGGAGAATTAATGTGAAAAAAATGCGGGCAGAAACAAAAAGAGCCAATGAGCATTCATCCTCTAGCTAAGTTAACTTAGTAACTAAGAATAAACGGGAACGTAAACCAGTCTAAATCTGGGCGGGGTTAGCCAAAGTTCTACACAGAGAGAACAATATCCTGATCCGTAACCGCCATCAATGTGCTATACCAATTAATCCTATTTCACTCTACACACATGCGCAAATTCTCTACCTTTTACCAAATTCTGATGAAGGGACCCGCGGCTATTCCATCAAAATCTTGACTTTAAGCTGATATTTAAAGTTCAAGTTATGAATAAATGGACTTCTCGCATCCATAGAATTCGTTTTGACCTGTCGTCCAAATCATGACGCTTATAAGACCTAGTAAGCAAAAGAACACAGTGTTCAGCCTTTGTCAATGGTGGTACCACATTGCTACAGACATAAGTGGATTCAAGGACAAAGAAATTTGCGTGCAGTGGTAGAGGCTTAATAAGCTGTTAATTGGATGGTTCGGTCGGTTCACCAGAGTTCTTAAAAACCTGAACAACAGGAGAGAAATTTCAGCAGACAAGAAAACAGGGGGCATTTTTTATTGAGTTTAGAGAGAACAGGAGCCAGGGCGCAAGCACACTTGTTAATGACGATTATATCGGGTTCCCATGCTTCGTGTACATGAAGGTTAGAGATGATAGCCAAAACCATGGAAGGGGTTATATACATAACACTCAATATGGATTCAGTTCTAAGTGGGAAGTTATATTTTAACGTCTTATAAATAAAATAAAACATACATACATCGTTGGAGTGATAAAAAACACCAAAGAAAAAAAATCAAATGCGGGTTGGTTGTGGGGAAATAATTTTAAAAATTTACAGAATAATCATAAAAAATAAATTGATGCATTGTTATCTGAAAAGCTTTAAAAAGTTAGCTTTGGGAATGTGAAAAATGTTCAGAAGAATTACATGCAAAATAAACATGGAAAATATATTTATTACCAAGAACATATTTTATAGAACTTCTTCCTTCCACAGAGAAAAAAATGTTTCAGAATATTCATTCAAAGCTAAATTTTCCAAAGAGTAATGTGGAAAGTGTTCGAAAACAATCACGAATCTTTTCCTCATGATTGATAAATCTAAAGCAACATTGATTCGACTCGGTGTCTTGTTTAGAGGTTGATTATAGGCTCATAGAATGTTATATTGTAGGCAGTAATTTCTTACATCCATTCAAAGCTTGATAGCTTTAAAAATAAGATTCTTGAACAAGACGTTTAACGAATCATATAGATCGCAATCTAGAAACATTTTAAGGAAAGATAGTTAAAAAAAAAGTACTCAAATTTGTAAACGTGTAATTAATAATAATGTCGATGATAGTATACTTCCGGAATTCTGTTAAGGAAATGTAACAGAAGAAGTAGTGAATAAAAATGATATCAAATATAAGGAAACAGAAAATGACTTTCGTCATTCGATAAAATATTGGATATTTTTTCACTTTAAATTTACTGGTATTCATTTCCTCGCACCTACCAGAAAACAGTAAACAATCATTCAATGCAACATACGCGGCTTGTGTTAAAAAGGTGTTATGTGTTTAGTTTAGTTTGCAACCAAGAAATCTTGTAAACTAAAATAAATAAATAAATATATATATATATATATATATATATATATATATATATATATTATTGGCTATTGCAATTTTTCTTCTATGTGCCGTGTCTCTTCGGTATGCCGGCGATAATAGCTCTTCGTATTTTCCTATTCTATATCTTTGAAACATTGTTCCGCCATTCATTTACTCAATGCACGTTAGGTAAATCCTTGTTTTTCTCTGTACCACTTGCCTTCAATCTGTCCGGTGAGTATAACATTTTCCAAGCCCGCTTTAGTCATTATCTGTCCTAGATATTTCAATTGTATCTTCCTAATGGTAAATATGTCTTTCTAAGATTAACATTGGATTACCACCACAAACTAAGCTTAAGTAACGAGAAAAATCCAAAAAATAATACTGATCTCTGAATATTACTGTTAAATAAAAGATAGTGAATCGAAGCCTGATATTACTTGGGGGATGACGGCAAAACGTTCCGGGAAAAATTGAATATTTGAAAAAATATAAATAACAGAAATTTACTAGACAACAGAAGTTTATTAATAGTTACAGGTAAACATAAAAATAAATATCTCTTGAAAAATGTTGAACAAGATTGATTTCAATACTTGCCATCTATCTACATATTTCATTATTTTTCATATACAGTGTAAACCGGATATAAGAGAGTTGTCGGGACCGGAGAAGAATTCTCTTATACCAGGGTTTATCTTATATCCGGGTCTGGTCTATTTTGTTTAGGTAAGTATGGGAACAATTTGGGACCAGAGAAAATCTCTCTTATATCCTGGTTTCTCTTATATCCGGGTCTCTTATATCCGGGTTTCACTGCATCTGTATTCATTAACATTTCATATGCTCAGATGATTACATCGGATTAATATAATGTCCATCAGTATTTAGTTGTTAATAGTAGAGTAAATGTGTTGACAAAAATGAAATGTATATGCGGACAGGAAAATATATTAAAGCAAAGATAGTTTCTTGAGAAGATAAAGGGCCTTGTATTAGTTTAACAAAAGTGTAAAAACGAAATGGCAGAATAAAAGTGTTTTAGATATTTTTTTAGTAATTTTTATAGGGATAAAAAAAACGGAGTAAGAGAACAAATTGAAAAAGAAAACATATTCACTTACCTACGTACCTAGCTATAGAAAACCATCCGTCCATACATACATACTTACGTATTTATCTATATTCCAATATATGCACACATGTGACTGGTGTAAGTATTATTATATTTTTATGGAAAAAACATTAATCCGTGCCAGAAAATCAGGTATTAATCAGAGTATTTACAAGAAAGATCCTGTAGTAATTATACGTATATGAAATCTGCTTCAACTTAACTGCTTCCAAAACAGAATATATTTAGTTTCACAAATTCTAGTAGCAATTTAGGTTTAAAAATAAGAGTTATTAGTTATAAAATTCCAAATAATATGATAGTAATTAAATTTTAGATTTCCCCACATAACATATTATTTTCTAACATCGCTGAATATTCATGGGTTAAACATTTCTTAGCAAGAAACAGCCACACTACTCGAAAAAATCATTTGTTTATAGTGGTGAATGTTTGTTCCGAACCAACTAACCAGCTATTTTGGAATATGTGAATACAGAGAACTGGTGCCTCAACGTGCCACAAAATCCCCAAACAAACCTTGGCAGGTCTTGAATTCAGAGTTGTCTTTCTAGACTGGTTTCCACCTCAGGCTTTTTTGAGTCTGTCCTGCTATTTTTATTATTTATATATAACCCAGTATATATGTCCTGTGTGTATTTTATGTTTATATATATGTGTGTGTGTGTGTGTGTGTGTAAGTAAAGAATGAGGTATCCAGTGGTTTTATTGGATAGCGTTTCTTAAATAGAAATTGCAGAGAAAAGTTCAAATTCTAGTCGGGGTTGTTACATTCACTTACACGGAAATATCCTTGGGTAAGTATGGATTCAACTCCTCCAAAGCAGTTAAAGAGTAGGACCTATATCAAATGCTATTCTTCATAAGCTCAATGCGATGTATAATTGCGGCTTGAAAACATTATTATTATTATTATTATTATTATTATTATTATTATTATTATTATTATTATGTTCCATATTGTTAATATTCCTTAACTGTGTCCTCTTTTACTTCCTTATGTACATCTTTATTTTTTCG
>CAHIKZ030002416.1:210000-235000 GCA_903632075.3 Acanthosepion pharaonis | reverse complement strand
TAATAAACATTTACTGGCCTGAATGCCCGAGAAATTTTCACAGAAAATATTCATCATCCGACAGGATTCGAACGTATCCAAAACGGAATGTAACTCGTTACAAAATTTAGCTTGACATGCCTTAACCGATTTGGCCACAGGGGATGTACTCTCATAAAATAATTAATCACCACAAGGCGAGGAATGACTGAAGCATTATCTAGATGTCTTCGTCTGATTTGACCAATACATTTAAAGGGTGAGGTTCGATTTTATCAACAATTTTGATGTCACCAGATAAAGACGAAAAAACGGGTCTGGTCTGAGATTTAACAAATTGCATTCAAAAAAAGGCATTGTTCAAAATTTCTTCAAATGTGATTGGTCAAAAGTATAGCCGCGAAAAATAAATTATTTGTTCATTTTCCTTTTTTTTTTTGCGCCATTTCCTTTTAGGATGTATGTGCTTTCAGGATGTAGGCTCTCTATCTCCCCCATCACTTTCAGCTCTCAACAAGTTCCTTCTCTCTGCTTCCCCCTCCAGACCACGTTGTCATCCATTTGCTTAAGTCCGCTAGGTATGTCACACGTTGTTTCCCCTCTCTCTTTTCCCACTATTCGACCCGTGAGTATCAGATTCTCCAGACCCTTTTTCCTCATTATGTGTCCCAGAAACTTCAGCTGCCTCTTCGTGATGTTAAGTATAAGCCTCCTCCTTGTTTAGCAACCTCTAAGACCTCATCGTGGCTCACATGCTCGGTCCATGATATCCTTAGCATCATTCTTAGAACCACATTTCTGTCGTCTCTCTTTCTTCATCTTTTGAGGAAATCGCCCAACATTCGCTGCCGTAAAGAAGGACAGATGTCACGTAACAGCTCAGTATTCTTTTCTTTGTTACCAAACAAATCGTCCTGTTTCGAAATACTCTGCCCAGCTTTTGGAATCTGTCGTTGGTCGGTCATCCCAATACATCTACGGATCTCAGTCCTCGTCCTCTGTCAACCGCTTTCTGAATATTTAAACTTCCGTTTGCTTGATTCACCGTTTCTAATCCCCTTCATTTCGCATTTCCTTCTGTGATTTCTAAACAAACCATGTTGTGTTTCTAAAGATATGAAGTGTGTGTGTGTTTGCCATGCAATGTCTCCGTCGTCTGTATTGGGAATTCATTGGGAGTTTTCTTCTATAGGATCAAGAACGTCAGAAAATACGCGATATAAAATTGTTTAATCTATAATTATAAACAGATACAACTCTAATCGCATGAATACGGCAGAATATTTCTGATTAGGGAATTTTCATGAAACCAATCATTATATTCAGTGAATGTTCACCAGCTGTTTCCGAGTTGAAAAATATTATTTGAACTGGTAGTGTATTACTCTAATTAAAGCAGTATATTTTTATGTTAGATCTCCTGCAGGAGACAACCCAGCATATTAACACATAATTGTCATCCATTAAGTGAAGAGGAAAATAATGATATAATTAAATCGAGTCTGTGATAGCATCGGACGCGATAAGGGAATAGTATTTTTTTAAACAATTCCCAAATAAAAACAAATACCATTTGTATGCTGATCATCAAAGTGCATCAATAAAAGGATATGTAAACATGCTTGAAATTTTATTTATAATAAAATTCAATAAAAAAAACAAAAAGTATTTCCACAAGATATATATTAATGTTGTTAATAACTGAAAAGCATAAAAACAACTGAGATATTAACGTTGCTAGGTTCAAACTGACAAAGCCAGACGTCGCTTTCAGGAATACACACACACACACATACAACCATATATATATATATGTGTGTTGTTGCAATATTTATTTGCTTTGTTTTGTATCATATATATTTATATGTATATATAAATATATATATATATATATATTTATATTTTTGTTATATATTTGTATATATATATTATATGTATATATATGTATGTATGTATATATATTTTTGTTTAATGATTAATATATATATATATATATACATGTATATATATATGCAGTGTGTGTGTGTGTGTTATATATATGTGTTTGTATACATATATATATGTATATATATATTTGTATATATATGAATGTCATAAATATGTATATATATTCATGGGGTTGATGTATATATATACTGCATGTATGTATATATATATCATATATATATATATATATATAGATATTATGCATGTATATATATATATATATATATATATAAAATATTTATATTTATATTATACTCACACAACGATTTAGATATGCAGGTGTGCGGAGGATATATTGTTGTGCAAATTAAGCAAAATGAAAATAGAAAATTCTATATCATTTATTAACCGATATATTTAATAAAATATACACAAAAATATCTTGGAATAATAAAGGATAAATTTAATATAATCGTGATTAGCTTCAGCCACGGCCTTCAGGCGAATTTGGAATCTCCTGCACCTTTTCTGGATGGTCTCATTTTTTAAGTTGTTGAATGCTTTCAGTTCATCTTTGGTATTAAAAAGAGTTTTGTTGGTCTCTTGCTCAAAAGGTACCTAAATAATCTCAAATTATTTTCAGTCTAGGGGTTAAGATTGACCAGATTTAAGAATGATAGAGTCTCTTCAATTTTCTTTAACAATGACTGGGTTCTGCTTATGTGGCATGTTGCAGAGTCCTGTTGTCAGACATAGGGAATTCCAGCAGCTAGCCACTTCACCAAGAGAAACTCTACTTCCTCAAGACACTTGCTGTATTCCTCCGTTTTGCGTCTGAGGCCCTCATCAACAAATTAGAGAGCTATTTTCTTACCAGAACAATCAGAGTTAGTTTTTCGAGCTGTCGAACCTTCGTAATCACAATTTTGCTCATCCACCTCTTTCCGAATTATCTGTACTGTTCTCAGATTGACAACCGATTACACTGAAATGATCGTATTGTTGCTTCTCGTGCGAATGCCAAAATGAACGGCATGACGTTTCCAAAATTCTGGTGGAGTGAATTGCCTCATCATGTTCTTAGTTCTCATAGATGGCGGCCACCTAATCTTACCAGACTTTGATGTCGATAAAATTAAAACAAACAACGCGCATGCGCGAAGTTAAAAGTATAAAATGTCGACATTTTACCCATTGCGCCCAATATCATGTCATTTTTACTACCGATTTTCACATGATATTACGTAAAAATAGGGTTATTGAATGAGGCTGTATGTTGTACATAACGTTTGAAAGACGTTAAGATTAATATTTAAATAGATTAAGATTTAATATTTAAATTTAATATCATTAGGATCTTAAAGCTATACCACCCCTCTTCTTCCTCCCCCAAAAAAACCCTCTGTGCATCTCTTATCTTTTTACTTCCCCCATTTTTTCTTTTTCACTGTCATCTCCTTTACCTTTTCCATTATCAATTCCGATGAGTTGACCGATTTAAATTGGTCAATGTCTGATCCTTACCCCCTCCTTCCTCAATAACAATATTATAATACAAATTAATTTTAAAACTCTCCCTTCCCTCTCTAAACTCGACCTTGTCTTTCATACCATCCCTCACCACCCTCTATGTCAGATTATATAAGCTTAATACTGCCCGTCAAAAGTGTAGTTCAAATTCATTTTTGTTTCACCTTTTGAAAGTGAAGTCTGAGTATCCAGAGAACAATAATACACACGCATATATATATATATATATATATATATATATATATATATATATATTAAACTTGACTTTCAATTGATATACATACCTGAGTAGATGCCCTGTTTTTTATTTATTTATTAAACTGTGTATTTATTTTAGTCTATCTGCCTGAATATGGGCGGCAGTTAACAAGTATGTATGTATGTATATATGTATGTACTTGAAGATTCACAAGAACATTATTTTGAGAATTTACCGATATTCATAATTTAAATTTAGAAAGTGTCATATACCGATGGAATCGTAAATTTAATGTCAACAATAATTTGGGGCTGCTTCAAACTACACATATTTTCACACAAGGAAGACGCAAAGAAAAACGATAACTCCAGAAAACAATAAATATGCCGCTTAAATTAAAACCAAAATCTTAGGAAGCAATTTTTTCCTTCATTAAAGTTACCGAGAATTTTTACTTCATTTCAAGAGAGAAAATAAAAAAAACTAAAATTATCTGTCCGAAGTTTCTACGTTGTCAAAGTAAATATTAATTTATTTCTACACTATTTATTTACGGGCTGTGTTATTAGAAACATAATACATCGAATACAATATTACCTAGAACCACAAAAGAATTCGTTTTCAGGTATATTTTGAAATCCTCTATTCATAATAAAATTATTAGTTTAAAAATGATTCAACATAGGGTTGAAATACAGGGGTTCTCATAAAAATATGAAATAAATTTCCTGGTTTTTGTGTTCTGCGTTTTACGAGGAAAATCGTAATATTTCAACTTACTTTAAATGGCATTCTCAAGAAGCAGGTGTAGTAAGATTTATGCATTTTCTATGACAGGAATGTATACCATCCTGTAAAAAATGCGCCATTGTTTTAGGATATTAAATACATTAAATGAAGGATAGCTAGATCCTAAAACAACTTAAAAACTTAACTGATATGTCGTTTTGGATAAAGTATTTTGTTGAAACCTTTACTACATAACTGCATATATATATATATATATATATATATATATATATATATTTATATATATATATATACGTGTGTGTTCCAAAAAGTTTGGCAAATAATTTGATATTATCTCGATTAGTTTTCGTTGTGATCATGTTCCAATTTCGAGGATTAAAAATGTGGTACCCTTAAAAATTGAGTAAAAAAAAAGCCAAAATTTTTCTATATATTTTTTTGATTCCCAAGAACTTTCATTCAAATCTGAGTTCATCTTCAGAGAGTTAAGTTGTCTGTGAGTACGTATCTGGAACTCTGTAATGTCAAACCTTACAACCTTTCGTTGTTACTGCTTACGCAGCGTGCTAGATTTCAATGTTCAAAGTTTATTTCTTTTTGAAATGTAGAATGTTCTTTATATTTCTGTTATGTTAGCAAATACTAAGTCCCACTTCTTTTCAAATCTGCTGCAGATAAAGTGGAGTGCATTGCTCGAAAATTCTATTCAAATTCTACTCTCGAAACATCTGGAGTACACCTGATTGATTTCCCCCTAGAACGGAGGCTCTAGTGAATAATATGTGCAAACCACACTCACTAGTTTCAGACATCATTTCTAAATTAGATTCTCACAAGGCAAAAGGATGTGATATCATCCCTGTCGTCATCATAAATAAATGTTCTCCTGCAGTGGCTCCTGGTCCTTCCAAACTTTACAATACATGCCTCGCTGTTTCCTGGTTCCCAACTTGTTGGGAGTCCTCCTATGTTGCACCCTGTTTTAAGAACTCTGGAGAATCCTCTAATCTCAAAATGTAACGATCTAATCAATACCAAAGTTGGTAAGGATCATATTTCTTACGACCTTCTTTAGGACACTCAATGTGGCTTCCGTTTTTCGCCAGATCTACCGCCGATGCGTTAACGGGCATCATTGAATTTGTTTACCAAGCTCTCCATAAGAATAGCGAAGCTCGGGCTGTGACTAGATATCTCAAAGACATGTGACAGAGATTGGCATACTGGCCCTCTACGGAAGTGTTGTGGAGTATTTTTCACAGTGGAGGCTTGTATTTTAATAAGTCGTCCTAAATTAGGTTCGACGTACAAAACGTTAGGAACTTGAAAAAAGAGTTAATGACGCAGCAAATCTAGTTGTGATGGTTGGTACTTCAATGTCCGATATCGTCTGACTTGCTCAACACCACTGAATGCCGAACTGGCGACCGCTACTGCTACTTATTGTCTGTGGGAGAGTCCATTACAATAGAATAGGTACGCCCAGGTATGACAGGAAGCTTGAATACAATCGTTCCTAACAAAGCATGAAATGAAGGTCGGGTTGAAAGGTCTCGCTTCCAGATCGTTTGATACGAATCCGGGAGTTCACTAAGGCTCTCTAGGTCCTACGCTGTTTCTGATCTTCATGATCTCCCCGATGTTATTATTTTCCAACTTGATATTTATGCAGATAACACTACTAATTACTTCATTTTTTAAATTCTCTTCACACTCTACTATTGTCTCGTTTGGACTATGCTTATCTATCTTCCCACTTAGAACTGAGTCTCTGTTGGGTAATAGGCTCATAAAGCCTTCCAAATTTACTACTATCATCCCTAATCAGGATCCCTTACAGACCTCGTGGACCTGATGGCATCCATATAATTGTACTTAATAATGTGTTTCTGAACTGACTCTTGTTCTCTCTAAGCATGTTTCTAAAACATTTTAACGCTAGAACACTAACCATCAATTAAAGTTACACCACTACTAACCATGGGTTTGTAGTGGTGTAAAATTACCCGATTTTGTAAATATATAAAAAAATATTAAATATAAATCTTTATTTGAAATATTTTACATGCAGGCACTTCAAAAACTTTGGACGTTGTGTTAACGTTAATATGAACTGAAAAACATATTATTTAGGTAAGAAAATCAGGCACTGAAAATTGTAACTAAAAATATGAAAATTTGAGCTGGAAGAAAATCAGGCACTGAAAATTGTAACTAAAAATATGAAAATTTGAGCTGGATACTATATACCCATGGGTAGTTTTCTAGGGTTAAACTAAAGCACACGTAGGAGCAAATAAGAATATCACGGAACACTTAGCAAAATTTTTAAAGGCTACACATTTAAATGCGAAGTAAAAAAATACAAATATGAACTAACCTTCTTTTAATGTTTCTATTAAACTAGTTGTGCTGCTTATTTACTGTTGAACCTTGCTTTTTTTCACGATTTCTTCAATGTTTAGTCGAATGTGCGATAAGCAGACCCTCATTTCTCTTTCAGTTGAGCGTCGTCGCTTCCTATTTCTTATGGCATTTAGGGTTTAAAAGACTAATTCAAATGAATAAGAAATACGAAAATTGCAGTAAATATGATAAAGCATTTTCGGTATACGGGATATTTCGTTTGTATTGAAAACCAAATTGTATTAAGATGTAAGTTCGAATGTTTTATTTTGAGCCGTCATCTGTAGAACTGGTGATTATTTCAAATACTAACGCTGTAACATTACTGCATTCACAGACAGACACATGCGACAATATTTTGCCGTACACATTAAAGAATCGCGCGGTACACTAGTGTGCATAGTGCGTCAGGAGGGTTGAATATAACTGCTCTAAGCTCTACAATAGACACCTCTCTGCATTTTGCTTTCCTGATTGTTGGATAAAGGGAATGATCTAACAACTGCTGAAATACCGAATATAACAAAGTTATTGAGTAAGGCATGTTCACATTAGAGGTATAAAAGGAGCATTTCAGAGATCATCGAACGATAAAGAATGTTGTTGAAAATATAAACAAATTGATAATTCGAAGCAAAGGAAAAGGCTTTAAGAGCTTGCTTCCTTGAGAAGAACGTAAGCTAAAAGGAGATATAGCTAAACGGCCGTTTTTGACCTTCACTCAGATCTTTGAGTAGGGCAAAATGCGTAGAATACTTTGTGAATTGGGATCTGTAAAAAAAATCTATGCCAACCTTTCTCATTAGAAGAAATAATTTAAAGCCTCAAAATTGGGCCAAGAAATACATGAAAATTGAGTTTTCAAAAATACTATTCATGAACGAGACTCAAGTGATATTTGACCTGATGAATGAGCGAAAGGGTGAATTTTATCCAATTCAGAAGTGCCCGTGGCTAAAAGAATCCAACAAGGAGGTGGTAGTGACGTGATGTACGCTGGAATTTTCTACCAAAGCATTTGTGGACCATTCAAAGTCGATGAAGATATTAAACTGAACAGTGCTAACTATTGTGATTTTATGAACAATATTTCTTTGTATTTATGCACGATAATATTCCTTCTCATGTATATAAGCATGCTCGTGTATTCTTGTAGAATAAAAGGTTTACAGAATAGAAGTAAATGGAATGGCACCTTCAAATCCTGATCTGAATCCAATCGAAAATCTATGGGCAGTTGTGAAGTTGAAATTATATAAAGATGGCAAACAATATAACAGCAAAGAAAACCTAAAGAAAACGATAAAAAATACTATTGAACCTGCAGTATTAAAAAATTAACGAAATCAATTGATGATTGAGTACTTGCTGTTTTTGAGACGAATATTGTTTATATTAAAACTAGATGATTCAACGACTTATCATGTGTGTTTTTTATTTGTTCTCTTATAGTTGCTAATCAATTTTTGATTATGTTTTACGTTTTATTGAAGCATTATATTGATTATTTCGTTCAGACGGCAGGTTTTAAGAATATATCAACTAACTTCAATAACTTTCGTAGACATATAGAGACTGCTTAAAATTTTAACTCAGGATATATTTTCACATCTAAATTGCTTGGTTAAAATTTTTCAATGAAAATATGAAATACAGAGGCTTATATGATTTGCTTAATAACTTCAGTCAGGGTATAATAAGATATAATTTAATTAATATATAATTATTTGTATAGCAATAAAATTTCTTTGTCGACACTGTAGTTTGAACATAGATCATCAGGGAGCAAACACGGACAATTCCATAAGTAGATCACGTGATCGAAAATGAAATGTATAAAATGGGAATTTGCGTGACGTCTAAGTGATCGCTGTTCTCTATACTACCCACTATACTATTTCTCTATACTGATCATTGTACGTGTTAATATTCGGCGATTACTATTTGAATAAGTATTATTAGTTCGAGTATTACTACCACCAGTATCTGCATTTACAAAGCTTCGTATACAACACACATTTCGGAAGTGATAACGAACATTCGTTGATAAAACGGAAGTCACAACGAGTGATCGTCTAACATCACCAAAATAATCGTAGATCAAATATATACAGACAAAAACATTTATAGAGATGTTCATATATGCTTTACATACTTACGGCTTAGGGGTAAAATCTCCGACTGGCGCCAATTCAGCAGGGTTTCGTTCCTAGCTAGAGGCAAACGGACGTCTAATCACACTGATGAGTTGTGATACAGCGAAACAGTCTGACTGTAGACGACAATATATATATATATATATATATATATATATATATAAGACATATAGCCTTAAGGTGTGCTATATTTATGGGATAAAGTGCTCAATATCAGAGATAGAGCGTGTTGTAAATATAAAAGTGAACATAGAAGTCAACACTTAGAGGCGACAGTCTGTTTCATGCTATAAACAATCGTCAGGCTGACGATTGCATATAGCATGAAACACACTGTCGCCCTAAGTGTTGACTTTCTATATTCAATTTTATATATATATATATATATATATATATATATATATATATATGAATTTATTGTATTCATATAAAGTAATATAACTTTGAATATAATTTTTAATATCTCCATAAGCGATAAATTAATTTAGTCTTTAATCTTACACCAAACTAATATATATATATATATATATATATATATATATATATATATATATATATGTGTGTGTGTGTGCACCATATATATATATATATATATATATCTATCTATACATGTGTATGTGTTTGTGTGTGTGTACGTCTGTTTTCTATCTGTGTAGTTCACCTGCGTATCCATTGTGAGCCCGTTAGAAACTATTTGTTTTCGCTGAAAAAACTGAAAATCAGAAAAATCAATTTTGCCCACAGGTGTAAACAACCTCAAAACGACACTTCATACGATTTTTCCTTTATTTATCTTGTACAAGAAAAAAAAATGAAACCAAAAAAGCGAAAACCAAACGAAACAATAAACAAGATTACACAAAAAAAAAAAAAAAAAAAAAACAACTTATCGCTATGATGTCTGTTTAAGTAAAGTTTTCTGATTGGTTTATCCGTCTATCTTAGTGAGAATAGTTGTTTATAATATTTGCATTATAATATCATACGAAATAGAAAATAATTTTATTTAAATGCCTGCTTAGTAATATCAGAAGCCATTCAATTTTGAAATGAATTATGATTGAAACATACTGAAAATGTCACGTGAGTTTTGAGATAAACGTTCTTGTCTGCCAAAGAATTTTGCTAAGTTCTGTAAAACAGTTTTGGCGAAACATTATATAACAGAAGGGTCGTATAATTGTTTCTCCCTTTCTTTCTCTTTACCCACAGGAAACATTAGTGGCAAGATGTGTTTCATTACACTCTTGGGGACCTTTTGGTCGACACTGAACATTCTGTCGCATTGAACCCAATACAGAATTATACATAGCACAAAATGTCGTAATGGTTCCTGACTACACACAGACATATGTAATAATTCTACTAAAGTAAATATCTCACAGTGTCTCATTACATATTTCACACACAGTTACGAAACAATACTCATAAATTGCCCTCTTTTCTGTTCTTTCTATTTACTTTGCCCATTTTGTTAAATATGTTGCACGTATATCTTACGTAATCTTTTGTAGATTTATTCTTATTCTATAACCATTGAGATTCCTCTATATTAGGGAAACTATAGAATACGTTAAGGTGATTACTTAATCCTAGCTGTAGATGTTTTGTAACTCAACGAACACTCGTTACCATTTGTGTGATGTCAAAGAATACTCGTTTTCCCTTTTATAATGCTCGTTGATGTAGAGCTATTATAATCGCAGATACAACTATAGTAGACCACTGAAGAATGCTGGTTTCAGACGCCTTCGAATAACACTCGCATTAATAGTACTTGCTCGATAATACTCGCATGAATAGTAATCCTTATAGTGATCCGAAAAGTGAAAAGGTATAGTGAATAGAGTAGAGAATATCGTTCCATATGGTAATAGGGGATAGATTAGAAATGTGTTATTTATTCTGCTATATACAGGAATGTGGCGCAAGGCCAAAATGGGGAAAGGCGAAAAGGACGGTTTTCATCTGTCTTAACTTTCGACTTAGCTAGCCACAATCACTGACACAAACATACCACAATATTCCTAACACTAAAACAAGACATTACTTGCCTTTCTTACTACATCCACCATATACTTCATTTTCTCTATAAAAATCCAAAATAGTCCCTATATGTACAATATATTATCTGTTAGGGGAAGGGAATAAAACAACATTAAAAAAAATCTAGCCCCAATGGCTATTTGCAATATGAAAGCAAAGCTAATTACAAGAAATCAAATAAAATAATGTTAGAAATAAAACCTCACACAATCATTAAATTTGGCAGAAACATCAGTTAACGAAATCAATGCGGGACTATAAGAATATAAAACATTCATTCATCTCAAGCACTCAGACAGACAGAACAATATAATACGAAAACAAAACACACGCGAAAAGAAAGGAGCCCTGCATCTTCCAGAGAACTGACATCACTGACCACTTAACGAGGGAGAGAAGGGGGAATTAAATCATAAGAAAATATGGGGACATATAAAAGGGGCCAATGATCATACATCCTCTGGCTAACAAGAAATAGGAAACTAAAGATAAAAGACAAGCCAAAACTAGCCTAATTTTGGGAGGGCTTGCCAAAGTTCAACCAAGGAAGAACAATATCCTGATACCTAACCAGCACCAAGTGCTACTCCAAGTCAGCTCCTTTCACTCGACACAAACGTGCAAGATTCACCCACCTTTTGCCAAATTCTGATGAAGTGAGCCGCCGCTTTTACTTCCTAATCTTGACTTTAATGTTGAAAGATCAGTTAGGAAGAAGTGAGTTTCCAACTTACATGGAATACCTTCTTAGGTGTCGGCAGAATCACGACTCTCATAACCCCTAGCAAGCAAAAGAACACGTAGTGTTCAGCCATTGTCAACGGCGGTTCCGTATTGCTACAAACTGAACAGAACTTTCCCTCATCGTTCTTGAGACATTTCAACGCGCTCGCTCAAAGACATATTGAGCGAGCTTCTTGCTTCGTAAGACTGGTTTCATCAATCAGCTCATTACGACCGGGCCCCCAAACTAAAATATCGATTGGAGCGAGACAATAAGAAAGGCTCCTGTCTTACCCCATTAACTTCCTCCAATGCACCTGGAGTCGCATAGAGAAGTCGAATCCAGGACCGAAACCGGGCGTCGAAAAAACAGACTCTAAAAATTGATGGTTTTCCCTACCGAAGGCTTGGAACTGATCTTAATTGTTCAACGCAGCTTCACTGTAGACTAGCTCGATGATCAAGCGTACCATATGAAGGTTGTCCTGAATAGTCATACCCTTCACAGCACAAGTCTTTTCGGAGCCAATCAGACTAGAGTGAACAGGCTGTACACGGTTTGCAAAGATATGAGTCAAAAACTTTTTTCGGGGGAAATTTTGCCAAACTGTATTTCAACATCTCGACCAGAATTCTCTGATTTCTCGTTCAGACATTTCACCATTCTACTGCCTAAAAATTCCTTGATTTCCAGGAAAATTCTTAATTTTCTTCCAGGCCGATATTTTCAAGAAATTCTTTCCTTGACGAATCGATCATAATATACTTCAATCCTTGATTGTTTACGTTCTAACTTGTCAACTACGGCTCCATTTCAGCAGAATAACATATTTATCTTAAGTATTTATTTTTTCCGAATTTTACAAATTAAATTTCTTCATTATCTCATACATTTTAATATAGAATGTAAATAAACATTTCGTTTGCTCTATATCAATCAACTTTTACTTTTGATATTAATTTATTGAGAAAGAAATCACCATATTTTTTGTTCCGCCATATCCGGCAGTCCTTGTCACTTTCCATTTCCAATCACTACAGGAGGATTTCATCTGTAAGCGCAAAAGACAACCGTAATTGAGATATGCAACCTTTCAAGAAATTTCAATATATTTTCATTAAGTTTTTTTTTTATAAAGGTTGGAACAATTTGTTAACACAAGCTGCAAAATCTAGTCTGACGGATAAATGAAAATTTATTAATTGAATTATAACAAGTTTAACCTGATCAGCTCGGCCTGCAAGCTGTAATGGTTACCTAAAGAAAAAAAAGTTCTTCCTGCAAGATATAAAGATACTTTCATCGGAATGGCACTTCTTTATTAATGTTATTAATTCTTAGCCGTCATTGTTATAAATAATGCATTTTTATCAGTGAGAATGTTATAGCAGGATCCGTTTTCAAATCACACATATAGATACCGTTAAATTTTATTATAATGTGTTATGGTCCAAGGTCCTTGTACCACGGTGATGGTCCAAGGTAGGACCAATAAAGAAGAACACGGATATGGAATAACACACATATATTACAAACAAGAATATATATAGAGAAGTAGAAAGTGTTAGTACGAGTAATCAGGTTTAGTAGTAATTATCTGAACGCGACTCTGTTTCGGACTGCCTCTGACTCGGCTGACTGATTTTCTCGCTCTGACTTACTGACAGACTCGTGACGGACTTCACTCCAGACTTCAGACTGAACAGTATTTAGTCACCACCCCACGAGGGCATCATGTGGCACAAGGCCAGTTTAACGACTGATCTCCGAGCGGGTTCAGGGTCGGTTTACCTCCCCGAAAGAGACTCCGCCCTTCGGCGTAGCCTGGTTCGGGTTCCCTCCCGCCCGAAGGTAGAGAGTTCAAACGATCAGCCGGTCAGCCGGTCGTCTGACTTAAGGCTGAGCTCCCTGCTCTCTCTTGAGGCGCAGTATTTATTATGTATGGAATAGTCCATTATGGGCAAGGTCTCATAACATAATGGATTTTAGTACGATTTTTGGTGAGTTATTTCACATATTTTCCAATATGATGCATTCTAAATTATTTCATATTTTCATTATTATTTAAATTTATTTCATTATTTCATTGATGTTTGCTATAAAAAATAAAACAAAATTTCATTAAATTCAACAGAGTTTTTGTGTGGCAATCATACATAAAAAAATGCAAAGCTTTTAATATTTTACTTCAGTATTCAGAATAGATCCGCTATTTAGACTGTAGGCTTATTAAGAGGACCCCCGTCTAAACGATTGCAATGATGAATCCATGATGGAAGCTAGTGGTTGTACCAATGTTGTGAATACACTACACGTGAAATCTTTGGCAATCACAAAACGAACTGCAGAGCTTGTGATTAGAAGGCAATTTTACCTCAAGAAACAAAGACTTAGATCTGAAGGCGGACCGATACCGTCGATCGGAGAAGGTTTGACCGTAAATTAAGCCTCATGGTGATTCGGCGTCATTAGCTTCGATGAAGCGGTACATAGCTTGCACGAAACCAGAATTCAACTCCGAATGAAGGTCAGCTTAAAACCTATAAATCAAAGAAATTGGCGGGAAAGAAAATATCAAGAGTGAAGACTAACTAAATTCGACTCAATATCACCCGGTACGGGAACTGCTAAAATTAATATTGCCATGACACATTCTCTATTCTGTTCAATGTTCAATGGCTGTTCTTTTATGATTTCGTTGATACCAAAGTTGTCGATGTCAATGTCCTGCTAACTCGTCTTTGTTTAAAGATGGATTTAGTGTTTTTGACGGACATTTAAGGGGACGGATGCCAAAGAACTACAAGAGGTGACGGTATAACGAGTTGTTGATGGCCTTAGATGATCAGGGTTACAGGCACGATGCACTAGAAACACCATCGATGAATTCACCACTGCCCATCAAAATTGAAATCAGACTTCAGCTAAAACCTATGATCGATATTGGAGGCTGTGTCCAACACTATGTATGAAGAATTCCTGTTAATCATTAATCGAAAGATCTACATGATCACATCCTTGTCCTTTTAACATATTGCCTGATCGAAAGGCACAGTGAAGCCCTGAGATCAGGCCGATGAGAAACGTGGTGTAGTCTGGACGTCCGCACCGTCGACTGTCCCGTCGGCGTTGTTGATATTTACGCATATCTTATAATTCACTTCGGTGTTCGATGCATGGAGATGTCAACCTCACCCAAACATTTAGCGAAACTAAATGCCATAAAAAATTTCCATTGGTGAATCTAGCAGAAAGATAATTGTCGAAACCACTCCAATACACATGGTAGGTGATCACGTTTTTGAGTAAAACTCTCGACGAATTCTCAAGAAATTCAGACTGGCTGTCGCTCCACTCTAACAGGGACAGAAAAGGCCGTTGTCTGAAACGCCACGTTGTCCAAGCTCTACTATTACAACGGCAACCTCCCCCAGTGATATTGCCAAATAATGTTAAATCAATATAACGCATACACATTTTAAACTTTCCTTGACAACTCATATCTTTACTTTTGAATTGAGTTTTTGTAACAATTGTAATACGAAAATCTCGATTAATTGAAAGCTTTTGCCATTTTCTTATATAGACTTATATATAATTATGGATACACGAAACAAGAGAAATAGATTTGATGTGTTTAAGATGCCAATCATGAAATATGTTTATCTGAATGATATGAGGAAAATAAGTTAAAAAAAGAGAAAAAAAAAATGTTTTATAATAAATATATATATATATATATATATATATATATATATATATATATATATATATATTATGGCAAGGAATAAGCGGAATGTAAAGGACATAATTATGAAAACTAAGAACTAAAACAAACAACCGGTTTCATCCCAGTACTCCTCAAGTTTGTTACACTGGGAATATTTAATCATAAACTTAAAAACAAAAAAAATTCAATGAGGGGAAGAGGGGAAGAAAAAAAAGAAAAAAAAATTTTTTATATATGATAGAAAGAACTAGAGCCCAATCACATTCAAGCCCAACAAGCAATCTCTCTGCATATCATTTGAAGGTTCTTGAGTCCATTTACATCAAGTCCCGCAGGCCGTTTCTCTGTAAGCAGAGATAACCAGACCACACCGTGTGTGATTTGTTCTTGTGGCGATACGTAAAGATCTCGTTTAAGTTCCACCACTACCTACTAACCTCGATGACCTTAAACATCAAAAAGTAACAACGATCAACTCAGGGATATGCTGATATGCGTCTGGGAGGAATTCTCGTATCGTATAGATGTTTCCCCTGTTGCAGGCGGTGGCCACATTGAACACTTGTAAGACAGGAAATAAAAGCTGATCGTGAGTAGAATACTTGCGACTTGACTGAAGTTTTCTGTTCCTTTGTCCTTATTAAAATATTGCGTAATGAGATCGGTTTATTCCTTTTAAATATTGAAATAAATGCTGTTCTCTTCTATGTCATTGCTCGGTCGCATCTTGCAAGAATAATAACGGAAATGTAAATTGGAACTCAATCGGTTTCTTCATTAAGTTTTTTCATTCACTGTAAAACGCCTTGGTGTGTAAAACTTTTTCTAATGAAAAACACATCTAAGTGTTTCTCGAAAGACTTTTTATATGAAACTCTACGTGATTCTACTCAAAGTTTATGCTTGAGCTTCCTGATAGGTGTCAACAAGTCAATGCATCTTTGTTTTGCACATGTATTCTGATAAAATTAAAGCAATATTTTTTGACAGTCTGGCCTTTATTTCAAGAATGAAAAATAGTGTAGCTTAAAATCAATATTCATAATTAAGAGTAACTGCGCACTAATTGTAATTTCTGTTTTCAAGATTTTTAATTTCTTTTCATTCTTCATTTAGACTTTAAAATGTAATATGACAATTCCGTTAAAGTTTTACATATATATAGTAGGGGGAAAACAAATATTCGTACACATAGAATTTCTACAATTTATTGCATTTCTTACTAATGAATGAAAAAACTTTTCACATAATAAACTGTACACTTGCATAATAACTAAATATTCATAGAAAACACATAAGTTTTTGATTTAATAGAAATAAATCCCATTCATCTATTTTAATGAAAGGAGTACAGAAACGGTAAGCTCGATTAATTTATTATTGTTTTTCACTGAAGATATTTGGGTTTAAGACCAAATGAGGAATATGAAAGAATTGTTCAGATTTTATTAACTAATATTTAAATTATGATGAGTTAAACACCTTGGGACATAATATCTTTTTATCAGATCACCTCATATTCAGGTGAGAATAAGTAAAGGAACAGATGGTGTTAAATTAAATATCATTTAATATTTGGTTGCGCAACCATGGTTTGCACTAACTGCATCAAGCAATTGGCATCGCATATTTTCATTGACCAAAATGTTTCGTTCTTCATTTGTGACCATTTCAGACGTTTAACGTAGTCTTGTTTTAGGGTTTTTCATTCTTCAGACTTCCCTTCAAAGATGTGTACCTACTAAAATAACGTTACAGTAATAAATAATATAGAAGATATAGAGTCACTGACGTTCCAAAGGGAAATGAATTTTCATTAATAAATTATTCAAAGTTACCCTGGAATGATGGCTTGGTGGCCGAATATATAGAAGTTCTCACTGGTTATTGGTTGTTTCTCTGATGGAAAAATGTATGAATTTTTGATTGCTGGAATAACAATTTTTAAGTCGGAGGACTTCTCGATTTCGGATAAAAATTCGGTCACATTTTCCTGTTTCTTAATATTTGCTGTTGTGTTAAAAAAAAAACTTTCATTATTCCAAGACGTTTTCGGATTTTGGTGCAATATTTCCCGTTCTGTTAGTTAAATTTAAATTCATGTTTGATTCTTAGTTCTCCAATTCTAAGATCAAAACTTACTCAGCTTTATTTAGACTCTGTAATCGTTTTCTTTTGTTGACTTCACGCGAAACTTTTGTAGCTTTTATTGCAAATTCATCATTTGGTCATCATTTTCATCCCCTAAAATGACGTCATCTTTAGTAACATTATATTCTATCGATGCAATTGTTTTTTGATAGTGAGTCCTTTCGTTGTCAAATGTGTGTTTTTGGTTTGGTTTTGTTAAGCCAATAAAATTTACGTTTACTTCAAATGGGATTTTGACTTCCTGAATAATCACTGAATCACATTTCACACAGTCATCCATATTGTTTCCTTTGATCTGCCATTCTAAATCTTTTACATATCTGTTAATTTGTCTCTATACGAGAATTCCATTCCATTTAGTCGATTAATTATGATTGTGAGAAATATCGATTGTTGTTACCGCTTAAATTTGTTGCACATTTATTCTATTTTGCAGTTTCTATATCCAAAGTCTATTAATCTGACAATCATAAGGTTTTTTCTGCAGGATTACAACGTTTTCCATATATGATCATCTATTTTTGTTTCATTCCATTTAGTTATACTTAAGTAACAGAAACTTTGTCCGCAAAATATTTTTCATTTCCTCTACGATACATATTAATATGTTTCTAATGTTTCAATAGTAAATTATCTTGTTTCCTTTCAGTAAGACAAGTCGAATCACTTGTAATGTTATGAAACACTATCTTTTCAATGCAAACTCATCTCTATATGTAGATTCGTACTATTTTATTTTTTACAAATATAAACCAAAATTTGCTTCCTCAAATATTTCTTCGGCATTGACTGACTACATATTCCTTACTCTAATTGATCCCTAAATATATTAATAATGTTAATAATTTAAGTTGGGTAAATTTGCTTACTGGACGGTTCACACATATCTCTGCTCTTTTGAAGAGAAGCATAGATTTAACCCTTTGTTCCTGCGTGGAATTGGATTTCCGGTTCCTTCTATAGTCTTCTTCAACTCCATATTCTAAATTTCTCCACCTGGAATCGGAAATTTTATTTACTAATTATTTATTTTATTTTCCACCTCAATAGGAGAAGATATTTTCGTCTAATAATAGGAATAGATTTAATAGGGTAAGATAGGTTCGCCTATCGCCCGGCTCGCACTTCTTCACTGTCTTTTGAAGAGAGGCAGATGTTTAACGCTTGTTTCCTGGTTAGGATTGTTTCAAGTTCATTCTAATATCTAATTCAGCTATATATTCGTAACGTCTCCGCCTGAAGTCTGAAATTTTATTTACTGATTATTCATTTTTTTTTTTAATATTTTCACGCTCACTAGGATTAGATTGTTTCGCCTTGTATCGGAAATAGTAATAAATTTAATAGTAATGGTAATAGTAATAAATTTAAAAGTAATCATAAAATCAATAAATTTAAGAGTAATGATAATAGTAATAAATTTAATAGTAATAGTAACAGTAATAAATTTAATAGTAATGGTAATAATAATAAATTTAACAGTAGATAGTTTCACCTATTGTCGGTTCGCTTTACACTTCGGTCTTTACAACAGGAGTAGAGAATTAGCTACTATTTCCTGTTGAGGATATTTACTTACTGATCCCTCTAAATTTCCTTTCATTCTCTTTCACTCCCAGTAGCTCTTTGCATCTTAGTGACATTATTCCCTTTCTTGGGGTGAATTGATTAATAAAATGATTAATGTCAGTTATTTAAATCAAACAAATATTTCGACGAAGATGTATTAAAATTGCGTGTCTTTTTACATTGAAGTCTCAAACACTCAGTGAGCCTTCTCTATTTACATATTGTTTGGCAATGGTTTCTATTATGGAGATTGTATCTGGGGATTGGTTTGTCCAAACTTCAAAAGATAATAGAATCCTCAATGACAATGTTGCCAGCATTCTTAGAATGTTATCAAAAGCTTTTACTTGAACAGAAATTGTTTCATGCATCATAACATTTTTGATATAGCTAAATAACATACTTTGAGATGTAAATCCTTCTTTAGTTAGACACTCAAATCCAATTCTAGTGTATTATATCCGGATAAACGATAAGGTGTCGTTCTATCTAAATTGTATCACCAACCCACTTATGGAAAATGGCGTAAATGATTTGAATCAGTTGGAATTATTGGCTTATAGAAAAACACTTCCAAGCCTAAACTTTTTCCCAGAGAAACGTATTATTGAAGTAAGTATAGTTTTCATTTAATGGCGAATGTGTTTGAAGCCATGATCAAATTAAACAGATTTGAAGGTAATTATGCTTTCTTGAAAGGAAAATCTTCAGAAATCGTTTGAAAATGTTTCAGATAAAACTGAATAAATATATGGAAGCTGTTTGAACTGTAGATTCTTTCATGAATATTGTTCGTTTCATTCGTTAGAATAACACTTTAGCTTTATTCATCAATTCAAATTTATTTTCTTAAGTAATCCATGAATTATTATAGTCAATATATAAAAATTCAAATTCATATCTCTAGTACTATCTTCCTCCTCCTCCTCCTCTTCCTCCTCCTCCTCCTCCGACAATAATAAGAAGACGAAGGTTTTATTCTTGCTGCACAGAACCAATGCTTACTAACAATAAATTGCAAAGCACACATACAGAAAAAATTGTGTCGATACCAACAGACTCGCAGATTCTGTGATAAATATCCAGAAAGAGTTGACCATCTTGAAACAGCTTGCACATTGTAACCACTAATTGAATATAAAACTCGGCATGTTAGAATGGGCCAATACTTTTACGGATGGAAAATGTAAGAAACTGTTAGGAACATAACCCAGACTAAGTTACAAAGATATGTGACCTGTAACAATTTGACGGGACTTTACAATGCACGTAGACAAAACTATCAAACCTAATCACCCAAACATACTGTTCAATACCACAAAAAGAAAACAGGTTTTCTTATTGACATGACAGTCACTGCAGATTGTAATGAATAGTTGAAGATATTCAAAAACTGCCAAATTACAAGCATCTTGAAGTGGAAATAAAAAAAATGCGGCACGTGACGATATAAATAATTACAGTAGTAGTTGGAGCCGTCAAGTTGATTGTAAATGTTTCCGATAGACTCAGTGAAATTATGAAGGGAATTATCTGTGTAAAATGTGTGTGATTGTAATTTTAATTCTCTTACTTTTTTTTACAGAACTGATCAGTGGAATAAGTGATGAAGGCATTTCTGGCTTTAGATGTCTGGATGGGACCCGACAGAAAATTTTTAAACACTAGAAATAAATAAATAAATAAATAGATAAACAAATAATAATAATAATAATATTAATTCAACATCGGTGCCTATGTACGATGTATAAAATTGGAAGTGGATGAATATTCGTAGCACTAAATCCATAGAATTTGACTGACAGTGAAAGAGAAAAGATCTTGGAACTGTTAACCGTCCACATCGATCAAGTCCTTGAGGGTAACAAAACAGAGACCATTACCTCTGAGAAATGAAGAAAAGAATGATCGATCTCATCTATTTAGCTGCAGATTTGATATCGAAGAATTTGTAAGTTTAAGAAACACACCGACCATCGTAAGCTAATTGCCAGAATGTGAGAGGTTCAGCTTATTATTGTTTTTGTTACACTTAGGGTTTTCATGATCTATAAACCAAAATGATACTCCGGCATTAAGAAAATCGAAATAAACCTTAATCTTCCATTTTTTTTTTAGTTAACGTTAGTTGTTGCAGGAAATAATCAGTGAAAGTTTCCATTTGTCTGAGGATTTACGATTTGATGGTGAATATCCCTAAAACATTATCTTTCGTTGGTAAAATAATTCGTACAAATATAATAAAAGCATATTTTCTGACCAGACATCTCGATTCATCTAATCAAATGAGTCAGTATTTACTCGAATATATATATATATATATATATATATATATATATATATATATTATAAATTAATTGATTTAAAATATGGGATTTTTCGTTACACAGTTTTAACCATGTTTCAAAAATGGAAGCTAAAAGCTCCGAATTTAATTTTGTAATTAAATTAAAGACATTAGTTCCATTTCATCCTCAAGCGAATTTTGGAGTAACTTTTAAAATTACTGGCTTTGAAAGAAACAGCAAAAATCACAATTCACGTTTCCAAGGATACAGAGAAATCCATTTCAACCAGACAAGGGGTGTTTGCGTGTTCATTATGTCTGTATTTTGATGTATCAGTTATTAGTTACGTTTTGGTAGGGGTAGGGATGTATTTTTCAATGAAATCTGACATCTGTTAAATGCATGTCGTCTGGATTTTTTAAAAATTTTATTGTTAACGGCAAAAATTCTTACGGCATTTTTTTCTATTTCTATATTTAAAGATTTTTAATATACTATATTTCTTTTAAGAACAATTAAATGTATTAGAATCCTTTACAGTATGTATAATTATTTTCACATCAAGTATAAGTATGTAAGGTAACAATTTTTTTTTTTATATTTAAATATTATTTAAGTAAAATTTATGACAATGACGGCAAAAATAGCTAATTAAGTTCACTGATTTAGTAATCTTTTATTTTTTATATAAACCTAGTAATATATTGTTTCTCATGTAAGTACAAAGGACATAGGTCATTCAAAAGCATTACATATTATTTTCATTTTACTGTATGTTTTTTTATTGGATTATTTTAAGTGCTTTTAGTACTAAGAGGGAGGTCTTTAGATTACAATACGTTTTATTTAATTACCATTTTAAAAGAAGTGTAAGTTAGAATTGGTTTTATTTAACTAAAATTTTAAATACAACTTTAAAATATTTTCGCTATTAGTTTTAATAGACCATATTTCTTTTTAAAAGAAGTAAATGTATTAGAATTACTTACAGTAAGTAAAATTATATTTCCACATCAAGTATAAGTATGTATATATAAAATATTAAAACTCATCCACAAAAAGTTCTCAATGTATTTAATATTACAGAGCAAATAAATAAACGCTCCTCTGTGGCTATATCGATAAAGCACGTCAGGTATATAACGGTTCCGTACAGGATACAGGTTCGATTCCTGTCGGAGGGCGCATATTTTCTGTGAAAAATTATCGGACATTCAGGCCGGTAAATGTTGTTTAATACTGTTTATTATAAACAGAGCATTTATTTAAATATTTGTATCTATAAAAGAACGTATAAACAAAAAAAATGTCTTGAAATGATTTTCAGACTTTGTACATTTCATTCATATATATATATATATATATATATATATATATATATGCGAGTTTGGATTGCTTATCATATTGAACTCAGCCTGTGGTATATAGGATATTCATCATAATATTACAAGCCACTGGCCACCTGCCTTTAGTGCAAGTCGGCAGCTGGAGCTGGCCGCGTGCTAAGCTCTTAGCTGTTATCGAAAGGCATAGTCTCGTCTATGGAGGTAGGCAGACCCGGCTCCATTTATCCTGGCAGTAGGGTCATTTTTTTTGTGGAGACTACGGGCAATGATTGCCCCACATTAAAATCGGCCATGTACCATATCCTACGTCGTTCTCGTTGATAAATATCACACACATAATCTCTCTCTCTCTTCTCTTCGCTCGCTTTCTTTCTTTTTTCTTTTCTCTCTCTCTCTCTTTATCTCTCTCTCTCTCTCTCTATATATATATATATATATATATATATATATATATATATATATGATCCCTAGATTTTAACCCGTTGAACCTTCTCTGTCAAGCAACGATAGAATTCACCACTAATCAAAACAACGCCAAAGGCATTTCTTCTGTTTCTGTCATTCTCTCTTAGCCAGATATTGCATATGTATCATATTGTTCCAGGGAAGGATTGGTCTTGCTTGCCCCCAAAGATATAGATAGTGGTATTGATTAGAAAAGTAAATAATGCGTACGCGATTTAAACGGAAATAGCGAATCTGTATGCCTATTGCTAAATTTCTACCAAGTATTTAACAATTAAAAAAACAAATTACATTAAGGTAAAATATATATTAAATAATATTAAACTTTGAATGTCTATGAATTTGCGTCGGAATATGTCAAATTCAACTTTTCGATTACTGGAAAAATATGAACAAATACAGATAGATAGAGAATGAGCCAATGTAAGTTTTGTGAAAACTTTTGACCTGAATATCAGTAATAAAGCGTGAAAACAGATTCATTATGCATTATTTGTTAGACATTTTGACGGTCGTCTTCGAGTATAGAATTCAGAGGTTAGCAGTGAATATTTCGGAGACAGTACGAAAGCGTAGTTCAGGTTAGCAGTGGATATCGTAGCAAAGTAGCAGAACGTAGTTCTTCCTTCTGTCATGTTCGCCTGACAAGTTGGCACTGGTCATTCGGGTAGATAAACAAAAATATCCGCCTTTATACACGATGGATACAATGTTCTGTGGCTTCTGATTGGTTAATCTTCTATTGGTAGACTATAAAGGGAGTTAAGTCATTTTGACTAACTCACTAGTTACACACACATATATATTTATACACACGAAACTGTAACGTTATTTATGTGTATTCAATATTAATACTCGTCTACAAAAGGCATATTTATTTTTATACAATGCAGTTCGGTCAAACTTACTCTGTATATTTCACCCTCTAGCATTCCCTACGAGTGTGCCTGTCCGTTTTTTGTGTGTGTGTAAAGAGGTAGATAGATGGTATCTTTGTGGACATAGGGACAGACCCCACCGTTTGATTGTTAGTGTATTGTTTTAAATCATTAACCATAAAACTAAATGCTCTATAATCGGTATTGTGTAAAATTTCCTTATACATATCAGAACTATAAAGAAAAACAAATAATAAATATAGAATAGAAGAGTTGACTGAACGACAGCAAAACATTCTGTCTATGAATCTAATACAGCATTGATTATACAAATGACAAATCTCTACTTATATATATATATATATATATATATATAATTATAGACTCTCTCTTCTGTTTCGAGGTATGAGGATCTGACAAGTTAATTGATTCAGTTATGAAATTTTGTGCGATAATCTTAAGTTGCACTTAAGACTCGCCAGTGATTTACAAAGGAGGCCAAATATGGAGCAATAATAAGGATTGTGGAATGAGATCACTGTTAGATTGGCTGACCTTTTAGATCTTGCTCTTGCTTCTAAAAATGATTTAATCGAGCGGATTCGAAACTGCTGAGTCCACTAAAACAAGTTGATCTCCATTCTACTTCCTCCAAGTCAAAATAAATATGGGATATATATATATATATATATATATATATATATATATATATATATATATATATATATATATATATATATATTATGTAGCTCAGAAAATAATGTTAGATTTTAGAATCAAATTTATTCTTGAATTAATGTATTGAAAGCTTGTTTAAATCAAACAAATAGGAACCCTGGACATCTATATATTTCTGC
>CAHIKZ030002416.1:187500-205000 GCA_903632075.3 Acanthosepion pharaonis | reverse complement strand
TAATTATAATGCCATTTACTTTCATTTTGTTTTCAGTTGTCAACATGAATTGGATGGCCGAGTATCGCGCTTTCATTATTGAAGCGGTTATCAAGAAAAATGAATCGATAATTGCAACACAAAGAGCACTCCAGGCTTTGAAAAACATGATTCTGTACCTACTCGAAACACGATTTTGTTATGGGTTACCAACTTCAGAGCCAGTGGATCAGCATGGAAAGGAAAATCAAGTGGCAGACCTCGGACTGCAAGAACTCCGGAAAATGCATGATCCGGTTCTCCACGGGTTCTCTTGCCAGATGCGAACTCCGAGAACAGGATTTGTGTTGGAAGATTTTTGACATTTCTATCTATGTATGTATGTATGTATGTACGTGTGCGTTTGTGCGTGTGTGGTAATTTTAAAATATGTTTTATGACAAAGTATGTGGGTTGGAAGCAGCTCTGAAGATCATATAAGTATGCCTAACTAGTAGAAAAACTTTAAAACTATACGAAAATATTTCGCCTGGTACTTCAACAGTAAAACCTTTTCTTATGCGACACACGTACAGTTAAACGTGAAGTATAATATTACTAAATATGAAGGCTATTTTCCAAAAAATGTTGAGTCGTTTTTTTAGTTATTCACAAGGCAGTCCGAAAACATTTCATATGCATATACAGTGTGCGACAAAATGAACGATTTGTCGATTTAATAAAAGCGAAATACAGTAATGAACGAAAAATGTATTTTTATTTTCGAAAAGTAATTATAAAACCATTTACTTTCATTTTGTTTTCAGTTGCCAACATGAAGTGGATGGCGATAATCGGGCTTTCATTGCGGAAGCGTTTATCAAGAGCAATGTATCGATAATTGCAGCACAAAGAGCGTTGATCCGAATGATCACTTGATTTGAACCCATGCAAGTTTTCTCTGCGGTGATACCTTAAATTAAAGGTATACTCTTATTCCCCTCGATCTATTGAACATTTAAAAGATACCACTTGTCAAGAAATTGCTGCCATTTGACATGAAATCCGTCGAGTTATGGACAACTTTCGTGAACGGCTGGGTTGTTTCATTTTAATTAGACTGTAAACAAAATAATTAAGCTGAACGACAAACCAGAGATCCAATTACAAGTGAAAAATAGTAAAACCAAGATGGCAATTATATATGTTATTACGTAAGTGTCTATTCTATGGTGATTTCCTAAGCGGAACAGTCATGTGGCACAAGACTGTAAGTATCAGGCACTCAGTGAGGCTCGAAATCACTAATCAGTTATAATTGATCTAGCGAACAAGATTGCCGATTCTATGTTCGCCATAAACTGTGTTTGAATTTCCATGCTCGTATATAAACGAGGTGCTTATATCTATATTATTTACATTATTCGGACTATTGTCCTCATCTTTGTCGCCCTATTTATCACAACTTTTCGGCCGTTGTACGCTCCGACCTTCTTCAGGTGGTTGGAATTTCGAACTGAACACTTTATTTCGCTCACTGGGGTAGACTGTTCTAGTTCCACGTGCCATGTTTGGTGGATGTCAGTTATCAATTATCTCCTGTTAATTTCCCTCTGAAAGTTCTCCACTGCCTTTACCGGGTATTGAACTCACACTCTTTGGGACCTGTCACTGGATCTAACCAACGCCTTTATCCACCGTGTCCTTGAGGACGTTGTGATAAATATGGCGACAAAGATGAGGAAAATAGTCCGAATAATGTAAATAATGTACATAACACCTCATCTCAGAAATATAGACAGATTCTGTGCTTATATCTGTTGTGTGTGAGTTAATTTAGCTGTGTAAAGGAAGGGCACATGCACACACACGCATAGACACAAAAACACACACAAACCTTTTAAATGATTTAGAAATAAGACATTGGAATAATGCATCCCTCCCACTGCCTGGGTGATGATTTATTTTCCACCCTCTGTCCCCATTCGCACAGACGAAACATCGCTTACTTCCGGCTGATCAAGCGCTATTTCTGTGTCATGTGTTCTGAGGAAATACATTTCTTAGTCGCACCAGTTCATGACATTTGCAAGTGACGCACGCCATGTTCCGTACCAAAGTGTGTATCATCCTCATTCCAATAGTAATTAAGTTCCACTCGGAAAGCTTATTCCCAAGAATTGTTGCTTTGTGGTATAAAGCGATAGAATATTCTTCAAATCACTACAATCTGGAACTCTTCAATTCTAGAGTTAACCCTTATCTTCCCTGCATAAGGCCATGGATCTCAATTCTTGTATGTTCTTATAATAACATCATACAGTAACACGCTACCATATGTGGATCTTGGGAATTGTATTTGGTGAACATTAATATTAAAAAACAAAACCTAGCCTGGCTGATCTTAACACCAAAGAAGACTCAAGGATTCTATTCTTCAAACACTCTAATATCGAATAATTATAAACTATTATTAACTGATTAGAAAATTATTCAGTGAGAAATAGACTTATAAGCGTCGGCGAAAATATTATAGTCTGGCTATGAAGCAGGGATGCTAAACCTGCGAAATGTTGCACGCAATAATTTATGCCCTTCTTAATTAATTAATAACAGTATTGGCATTTGTTTTTAAAAAAACGGCCACCTGACTGTTCGAAGAATACTTCAAAAGTAACTAGTATCGAACTATCTTGAACATAAACATTTACCACCACAATGTTATATAGGGTTTAGCCGTCAAGGAGATACTTACTGAAGGCGTCGCTACATTATGGGATTACTTTCCAACTTCATCAACAGTGCAAATGTGAGCAGGTGAATTTAAGAATGGAAGGGAATGTCATCACGGGGAAAATTTGACATTGTCTGAGGCAGATCCAGCTGATTTCCTTGAACTAGTCCTAACCCAGGTTGAGTATTTGATACAGAAATAAAGAGACAATCTATGCAATGAAAACATCTTTCCTCTCCTCAGCTTTCAATTGTTTTTAAGTTTTTCATCCGTGAGGAAAGTGGTCGTTTTTCACTAGAATATAAGATGATGGATATCATATAGCAATTCAACACACATTTCTTTGTTTCTCACGAACATAAATCTTAAAGTATAATTTAAATAAATTTTAATTGTTCGAGTAAAATTTTGGTAGACTCCATCTTCTGCGTAACAATAAATCACACTAATATTTAAGTATTCTTAACATATATTCGCGCAATTTTCTACCACTTAATCCTTTCAGTTCAAAGATATATAAGAATATTATTAAAATCTTTTTTTTCTGAAGATATAATTTTTATGTTCATTTCACAGACATAGTTATATCTGTCGAAATATTGAAAATTGGTATTTACGTCTGCCAACCGTCATCCGGGTGTTATAACTGTTTTGGCAACCAAGTTAATGGCATCATACATATTTTCCTAAAGGAAGTTATGTCTTTTACTTACAGCTATTCACGATATCCATTTGAAAACCCTGCCTTCGAAACTGATGCTATTAATAGAGTTGGAATCACGTCAAGGATTTGAATAAGTATTAAAAAGATACGTTTTAAGATCAAAGTCAATCGCCTAAGGGAGCCCGCTAGGGCGCTTAGCTTATTATGATATGTGCATCTCAGATTCCTACACTTAGCTTTTTATGAAAGATCTTTGCAAAATTTAAATATTGCTTCTTAAAGAGACTGTATTTGGAAATGAAGTCTTATTTTCTCCTGGTTTGTTTACTTCTATCAGTTTCAAGATTAATATTAGTCTTTCCTATAAAATCCTTTCTTTGTATTTATTTAATTAATTAAGTATTTGAAAGGTCTCAGATTAGGTATCTCGCAGATATTCTTTAATTCAGTAGCAGTATACACGATTTCTATATATATATATATATATATATATATATATATATATATATATATATATATATATATATATATATATATATATATATCGATCGTGGACTGACGATTGCGTCTAGCAGGAAACAGCCAGTCGCCTCTAAGTGTTGACTTAAATGTTCACTTTTATATATACACACACTCTATTTTTTGATATGGAGCTCTTAATCTTATAACTATAGCCCACCTTAAGACTATATTTCTTTATATATATATATACATACATATACACACACACATATACATATATATATATATATATATATATATATATATATATATATATATATATATATATATAAAATTAAAACTTCTGTATATATGTATTTAGTGTACGGAAAATGGTGGTGAAGAAGGTTGTATTACTTGTTTATTTATTAAAAAGTTTTGTGATAAAAAACAGTATTTTTTTCATTCAATATAGCTGTATCACGTAAACATATATCGTGCATCGACTAAAGCTTCAATTTAAGATATTTGGGAAAGTGGTGACGATGAATCTGATGGAGGTAAAAATACTGAAATATTGACGAAAGCAGTGGGAACGCCTTGTAAAGTTTTTATATGCACACATATTGTTGTGCAATGTTACTGCTGTCCAAAGACTCTTTCAAGAATGAAATAACTTATTTCCTTTAAATTTGAAAGACAAGAAACGCCTTTTCGCCTGAATTAAAAAAATATATCCGTATACCAAAGTGTTAAGAGTAGACGATCCCGTTTTTCTCATATGGATTTAGCATTTCCATAACACGTCCTATATGCTGTAACTCTATTAACTTTTTAATTTAATATGAATGTTCTTATTTATGTATAGTCTAAACATGTAATTCACCTGGTAAAAATCAAAGCACTGTTCAGAAACAGAGTAGGGTTTTCAATGTATGTATGTGCATTTTCAGCCATATCTTGTAAAATGATTACGCTGAACCAGAACTGCAAACAATAGATCAGAAATCTGATGAAAAGAACTGAGTTTTGCAAGAAAGTTTAGCGCAACAAGACATTTTATTGAGGCAAGTTAGCACTTGGCGACGAGAATTAACCAATCGGTTATCATTCAGCCTCTCTCTATCTCTGTCTAACTTTCTCTCTTTCTTTCTCTCTTGCCAGTTTCCTCCTAGAATGATGCTAACATTTCTGTGCCACATAAAATTAATTTTGATAAAGAGAAAATTTTCTGTTGTCTTCTATAATGTAGCCTGGGACCTGAAGAACTGAATCCAGAGACAACACTAAAGCAACAGATCTTATTGGATGACGATAATATTGTTTTTCTTTTGTTTTAAACACAACATAAATTATAGGATTGGCATTCCACTACTTATTAAAGTAAATATATTATCTATGTATTTTATCAAATTAAAACCAGAAATTATTTTTCTTTAAATCAGAAAATCATAAACCTCTTTTAAAATATTTTTTTGGGTTTGATATTGTTTTTTATTTTTTTGTATTTTATAATAGTCATTTTAAGACTCTATTATTTTTTGTGAGTAAAGTAAAGCAAAACATAAAGACAGATATTGATTTCATGGAAAAAATATTGCTAAGTCAAAAATAAGTCTATATAAATATAAATTTGAAAACGGTTTTCATGTCCTGTCTGCAACAGAAATAATATATAAATTATAATATAAAAAATATAAATACGTTAGAAAGCATAAATATTTTTGGGAAAATTTAAATTTCGGGAAAATTTTATTAATAATAAAATACAATTCAAGAAACAATATTTTGAAAGCATTAATAATTTTTAGAAAATTAAATTAAATAATTTAGTCACTTTTTTATGATCCCCACTCCAGAATCTTTAAAACGATTGTGTATTTTATCCGGAGGCAACACAAAAGCAACTCATTTTATTGGATGACGATAACATTGTTTTGCTTTTGTTTTTACTTTTGTTTCATCCTGCTGAGAACTAGAATATATGTGAAAATGACTTTTCCTGAGAAAAAAAAGTATTTCGAATTTCATATTTGGTTCAGAATATGGTCCTAACTCGGATATATCCTAGTCATCGAAACAAATGACTATTTATAGTTACTAACTCCGTTGAATAAGTTAATCTTAATACTTGTAGTTTAACTATATGTAAACATTTGGATTCACTGACTGAATAGTCATAACTAGTTTCGATTTAAATTTGGAAAAAATATTTCTCTTAAAACTCTTTTTAGTAAAAGAAGATTTCCAAGTCCAGTAGCCTTTATCTCTCTTTTCAGTATTGATGAGGGGATTTCATTCCGAAAATATTCTATTTGAATTGATGTGGAAAGTTTTGCCAAGGAATAAGTCATTATTTTCTCTTCGAGCATCGTGTGCTAGCAATATTGGTTGTTGCTGGTGTTAGTAGTCCTCAAGAGGTTTTTTTTGGTAGTTCTTGAGCCCCAGTTCAAAGTGTTTAAAGAAGGACGATCCTTGCCAAGATTCTAAAATGGTGATTTTTAGAAGAAACTGCCATCTTAAAGATAACCATTTTTCATAAGTTTGCTGACCGAATATATTCTTGTCTTGACATGATGGATAGCACTTTCTTTTAGTTTAATAAAGCAGGACAGATACGATGCCATGATCAATTAGTGGTCAATAAATATCTGAAGATATGACCCATTTATGTTTCTCACTTCCATTGATTTCTCATATTCCACTAGGCACAAAGACGGAGATCTGTGAATTGAACTTTGATTTTGGTTTTGACGCTGGTTTCTCATTTTGTGATAACCAGTATCATTATAGCTTTCTTTTGTAATACAAAACCCGTTTATCACAAAAAAATGTTTAGAATAAATGTTTAGAATAAATGTTTAGAATTCTTGGTTGAATTCTGATACAGACAATGGAACGTTTGTTCATATCACAAGCGAAAGCTCGTGATGGATTGAAATTCTATATTGGTAAGTTTTCCCTATCATACGCAGTAACGTACAATAAACAACACTCAATTGGAGAAAAGGCATTATACTACAAGAGACAATTTCCTAATATTCAACATCGGTTTCGCCTAAATTTTTTGAATCATAATTCGTAACGCCGAATAATTAAGTGTTTAATATGTGATTAATTCCAAGCAGCCAAATAAAAAAAAATAATTGATACTTTGCACACATTATGTATCTTTTGTCTATCCGTTTGTATGCTTGTCCCCCACTTCTATTTGAAACATCTTGAAGCTTCCGTTCAAATCTATTACTACCCTCTCATATTCATATGCGAACGTCTATTAATGCACAAATTTAAAATCACCAAGCTTAAGACGGTTTGATCTGTCATTCAGTTATATTATATTATATACAGTATGTGATAGCTAAATTCTCGCCATTTTATATTTTTAATTTCGCGCATGCGCGTTTTTTTTATTTTGTCGTATGTGCAGTATAGTAGGGTCAGTTGGGCACCGTCTGTGAGAAAAAGAAAACCATTTTGAAATTCACTCCGACAGAAATTTGGATACCGCATGCAATATTGTTGGGCATTCGCGCCGGAAACACCAATACGAACATATCAGTGTGTTTGTGTATCAATCTGAGAACAGTACAGAGAAATCGGAAAGAGTTGGATGAGTTTAATTGTGATTACGACTTTACGGCAGCTCGTAAAAAACTCCTTCTAATCGTTTTGATAAGAAAAGAACTCCCGAATTTGTTGGTGAGGGCCTCAAACACAACATGGACGCTTACATCAAGTGCATTGAGGAGTCAAGACGGAAAAAAGTAAGCCTTATAACAGGACTTTTCAGCATGCTGCAAAAGCAGGAAAAGACAATCATAGCTGTCGAACAATTTCTGCGTTCAATTCCCCCATTATATCTTGCAATCTAAATCCCCAGACTGCAATCCCCTTGATTAGTATTGTTATGGCATCTTCCCTCTAATGAGTCTATTGTAGACTTTTGCACTTACTATAAAGTTGGTAGGAAAATTTTGTCCGGGGAGGTAGACAGTCACTGAACCCGTTTATGCGGCTTCTAAGGGAATATTTTTGTCCGGGCCTACGGGCTCGGAGAACAGACTTTAAACTCGGCCTTGTGCCACATACGCCCCTCGTGGGTGGTGCTGTTATGTATTAACAGTGATATAGGCTGTTCGTTACTGTGAAACTCTCTGCCTTGAGCAGACAGGAACCTTGGCGAGGCTTTTCCGCGGGTCAAATTTTCATGTGGGGATGTAGACAGTCCCTTAACCCGTTTATGCTGCTTCTAAGGGAATATTTTTTGCCCGGGCCTACGGTCTCGGTGAACCCAAGTTAAACTCGGCCTCGTCCCACATGCATCCCTCGTGGGTGGGGGCTGTTAAATATTAAGTGATATAGAAAGTTCAAATGTCGAAGTCCCTGCCTCGACAGAGAGGAACCCAGACGAAGTTTTGCCGAAGTGCAAAGTTTCGTCCGGGGAGTTAAACAGGCCCGGACCCGCTTATAAGCAGGTTTTAAGGAATATTTTTGGCCGAACCTACGAGCTCGCAGAACCCACGGCACACTCGGCGTTGTGCCACATACATCTCTTGGGGGGGTTGTTAATTATTACCTGTGATATAGACTGAACGCTGGTCAACCGACACACACTCCAAAGTAGTGTAACAGTCTTCTGTTGTATTTACTGTTCAATACACTTTTTATACGCAACTTCTTGTTTTGTTATTTCCTAACCATTTCCTTTGTCACAACAAATATTTAAGGGGCGCAGCTGATGCCGAGACCAACAAAACTCCTTGTCCCACCCAAGATGAAGTGAAGACATTGGTTATCCAACATTCAGCACCTTAAACAAGGAGACCGTCCAAAAGTGTTGCAGGAGATTCCGAAGGTGTCTCGAGGCCTTTGCTGAAGCCAATGGCAATTTTATTAAATAAATTTACTCTTTGGTATTTCAATATATATTTTTTGTGTAATCTTGGCAAATAAATCTAATTAAAATGAGATGTTAGTATTATTTTTTATTGTTCTTAATTAATACGACAATTTATCTATCGCACACTGAATAATAAGTGTCCTTTAATTTTTAGCATATGTATCTGCAGTGTATCATATGGCTATATTCTCAGGAGAAATTATTTTCTAGTACAGATATGATCTTATTTAACAGATTGATTGACAGTTTTTTTGCGGTTTAGGAATATGTTTTAAATATTCAAGTTAATTTGCGATTTCAGCAAACACACCTTGTAATTTTAAAGAATTGTGTCTATGTTGCGGCAAATTTTGCTGATTTCACTAGATGGTGTTATCAATAATGACGATTCGGAACCAATCACATGCTTCTTTTACTCTAGAATCCGAAATTCCGTTTACTGACCTCTGTTTAATTTTAATATGTGCCAAGTGGTTAGCATTTTCCAGTAGAGTATTCCAGTGTCTACAAAGAAAAATGAAACGATTCACGTCACTTTTCATTCTATAACTTTCGTAGTCTCATAATAAAGATTCTAAGGGTGAAAGTACATTTCTACTCCTTCCATGTGTTGTGTCCGTTCAGAACTTGGGCAACCACAGTTTCGCAGAATATTCTGTCTTTATAGCTCTTGGGTCTTTTTGCTTTTTCTCATAATCTATTTTCTCTCCTCCTTTTACTCGTTAGGTGGGTTAAGGTTTTTTATCCTTTGTCCTGCTTGTCACCCGTTTGTCCTGTTGTGATCAAGTTATATAATCTCTCTTTCCTCGTTAAGTTTCCTAACTCTTTCTTTTTGATGCTAAGCAAAAGTGTATTTTTCTTACCATTTTCTTTAAAGTTTCGTCATTGTTCACATGTTCAATCCATGTCTTTTTCAGCATCATTCTGTAGAACCATATTTCACTTATTCATGACTCTTCACCATTTATGACGAGTTTGACCAGCATTCACGGGCATATAGGAGGTATGAAATAACTGCTCACTACTACTTTCTTTTTTTTTTTTTTTTTAACAAAAACTTTCTCTTTCTTAATGATGTTACTTTTACTGACAAACATACATTCTGTCTTCCTACAATTGATGTATAGTCTTTTCTTCTTGCTTTCCTTTCCTATCAACATTGTGTCATCTGCAAATCTGATATTGTTACTATTGTGGCCAGCAATAATATCTGATTAGGAATGTTCAGGATTACTTAATTTAAACAAAAAATAATCATCTTGAATACTATAGTAGTGAAATTCGTATTTCGTATATGAATGGACGTATCAAGCTTCTAATATCAAGTATCTGCGTGCGCCATGGTAACATTTTGAAAGCACAAATAGAATTTAGCTTTGGAAAATATTATTTTTTTTAGCATAAAAAGACCGCACATTCTGAATGTTGCTGTCATATTAAATCGCGAATTGCGAAGCTGTAGATGAAAATGAATAATCTCCAAGAATATTATCTTTCATGAACAGCTCAAACGAAACCGCGTTTTTTAGAATAAAAAAAATGCATAAATCTTTTTAATTCATGTATAAGGATATCTAGGTTACTCTTGCTAGCATGAGAAGAATGAACTCTGAGAAGATAAAACGAGCGTAATAAACTTAAAGGGATTTATTTAAATTAAAAAAAATAAAAATAAAGTGTTAACGGAAATCATTTTCTCATGAAAAGTTACAGAAATAAAAAGTAAAGGCTGCAAAATAACTACTTGGTTATCGCAATCAGATCCCATTAAAAAAATTAGTGTGTATTTACACACAAACACATCTCTCTCTCTCTCTCTCTCTCTCTATATATATATATATATATATATATATATATATATATATATATATATATGTATATATGTATGATGGATATATATGTAACCTAGAAAAGGTTACTGGATGAGAATAACCAAAACGGAGGTTGTAAAGGAAATGGTAATTTTTATACCATCAACAAAATACAATACTCACAAGCGGCGTGAAGTAGGTAGACCATTGCTAGTGGTGGGCTACTTAAGCAGCATATTACCCCCACCACAATAGTGTCCAACGTAATTAAGAGGATTGGGACATGTCCATTAGTGTTCATAGGCACTACATATACATGCATACAAATTTATATATATATATGTATGATATTTGTAAGTGTAAGCATATATATCAGTGGTAATAAAAATGATATTTTATTAAATGAACATTATTTATCAAATAATTAACAAATTATGTCATTTAAATGTAAAAGAGAATGTGCCATACATAATAGGATCAAAGAAAAAGCAATGCGAATAATTATAACCTCTGATTTGATGTATTCCACACAATGCAACTAGAAAGCTTACAGTCAACAAGTTATAATATAATGAAGATTTCCCCACAACAGAAACAAATCATTGTCAATATTAATCCATCTCATCTCTGATTTTATACTTTATTCATCTCAAATCTTTATTTTATACTTTTCTTCTCGTTTGTAGCCCATATACACTCAGCTTGATATACAATAGCTACAATAAAATATCGATTCCTTTTATTAAAGATGTCCCTTCCGCTTAAAGGAATTGCTCTTTTGTCACTTGAATCTGAACGTCCTAAATTTCATTTAACACAATTATTTAGAAATAAATAAAATTCAAATATTAAAGTAAGTACAGTTTGTTACCTAGGTTTCGATAAATATTTTAAAATATTCAGAATAAATTCAACAGAAATCATTCATTGAAAATTCAACCCTATCCAATCCCGTGAATGAAAAATATTTTACGCAGCGGCTTATGGGTGAAATGCTTTTGTTTTATTCGGAATTCAATACTAACGCTTTAGACGTCTTCGAAATGATGATTAGAATATATTTTGATTATGTTGCAGATGATAACTACATCTGTTTACATTGTACCACTTTCCATTGTATTAAATGCTTTTCTAATTCAATGTGTTGATTATTCTTGCTTTCTGCAAATTGAAGGGGCTTTTGTTATATTTTTGACGTTCCGTCTGTTTACGTATTTATTCTAATGTGTGCCGTGTTGAAAAATAACAAAGTATACTGAGGAACAAAGCTTCGTAGATGTGCGCGATAAGATTGACAAATTGCGTGAACTTGTACATTCATTTTACAAACGTGACGTTCAAAATAACAAATCGAATCACAAGATTTAATCTTTCATACATCATATTACATTTAATTCAACTCTGGTATTCGTGAGTTACCGAAGGAAAGTTTGTCTTTAGTCACGCAACGTATCTAAGAACGGGGACACTACAGCCACTAGAAGTTGTATGCAAATGTATTTCCTTTAGGTTGTAGTATCGATCGGCCAGCCATATGGTTTTATCCTTGAGTCTTCGTCCTAGGACGTTTATGATACTTGTTTACCTGTCGGGTGAAGCCAGTGACAGTTTTATTCGGGGATAGCAAGGAGGACATCTCTCAGGTCAATCAAACTATGCAGATGTATTCTACGAAACACAATGGCTGCAAACACTGGGCTCTGTCATATACGAAACAATTGCAAAAAGTTAACAATCTATTATTTGTAAATAAGTTACACTGCTTTCTAATATCTGTAATGAAATATATTTGTAAATTGGGTGCATTTTTCTTAACATATATACATATGCATACATACATATACACACACACACACACACACACATATATATATATATATATATATATAGTGAGATAGATAGATAGATAGATAGATAGATAGATAGATAGATAGATATATGTATGAACAAACATTGTCTTAATGTGTGCTATATTTATAGGATAAAGTGATCAATATCAGAGATAGAGCGTGTGTAAATATAAAAGTGAAATTAGAAGTCTACACTTAGAGACGACAGGCTGTTTTACGCTGAACGCAATTGTCAGGCCACCTGACGGCCTGACGATTGCGTCTAGCATGAAACAGCCTGTCGATCTTGCCCTGACTAACGCATGGTTCAGTCAACCAGATAGAGGCGACCTAGAATTATTCAGGCTCTGGGCATTCTCACATTCTTGATGTAGCTGTCAGACGCAGAGATATGTGTGACGTGAAATCAGCTCGATGTATGTGTGGTACAGAATGTTGTACAGACCATCGTCTCTATCCGTGCGAAAATGTCACTGGTGATAATGAAGAAAATGATGAAGTCTCGGTCGAAGGTTACAAAACGAACTGACGACTCCCAGATAGCTGGTTCTGAAAAGCGTGAACGATTTAATATGCCGTTCAGGCAATTGATCTGGCGGAAGGAACAGACCCTTGTGAGACTCTGGATTGGCCTATGTACGATGCAAATTTAGACTGCTTTCGTTTTGACAGAAGGACGCACCAATCTTTCTTATCCACCAAACCTCCCATAAAAGAAGCAGCTTGAAATATATTTTAACAACTGCAAACCGCACTTGCAACATGAACTGCGCCCAGCAAAGAACTCGTGTTGGCTGGTGAACGCGCGCCAATTTCAAGTTTCTGCAGACAAAATGATTCCAAATCACTATACACTCAACTAAGAGCTATATATGGGCCGACTGCGTCAGCTTTCGCTCCATTGAATTCTAAAGATATTAATATATTGCTACGCAGTCCTGGTGAAATAAAGGCATAATGACGTCAGCACTTCAGTGATCTCCCGAATCGCAGATCTCATGTTGATTTTGCGGTTAAAGAAGAGCAGTCCCATTCAAAACCAATTGATGAATTGGATACCCCACCAAGCCTTGCAGAATTTGAAGTAGTCATCCGGATAATGAAAACTGGCAAGGTCTCAGGAAAATATGGTATCAAGTTTGAACAACCGCAAAAAATGTGGTGAAAATGTTTTATCTTTTAGCAGGTCTGTGATAAAGTGCAGGCACATAAGGATTGTGGAAATGTCATTGTTCAAGAAAGGCCACAAGGAATAATATGGCAACTATAGCGAAATCTTTTTGTTGTCAGTAATTGGCAAAGTGTTTGCAAGAGTACTGAATCTTCTGCTCCAGCACATCGCCCTAAACGTACTGACAGAAATACAGTGTTGATTCCTGCCTAATAGTGGGGAGATGAATATGGTTTTTACAGTGTGATAGTTACAGCAGAAATGCCAACAAAAAAAAACTGTATAATTTCTTAATTAACCTGACAAAGGCATTCGATACAGTGAACAGGCAAACATTCTGAACAAGTCTGTTGAAGTTTGCTTGTGAAAAAATCGTTGGTCAGATTCGATCAATGCGCGATGACATCAAAGCCATGACCTGTGTTGGTTGGGAGATTTTAGACCCTATTTCGGCGAAAGCTGGAGTAAAGTAGGTGTTGTAGAGTAGTCTTCACAGTGGAGGATTGTATTTCGCTAAGTCGGTCCTAAAAAGTGTCCGACGTAAAAACTTTAGGAACTTGAAATAAGAGTTAATGACGCAGCAATCTAGTTGTGATGGTTCATACTTCAATTTCCGATATCGACTGACTCGATCAATACCACTGAGCCCAACTGGCGACCGCTACTACTACTACTACTACTTATTATGTATGGGAGAGTCTATTAATAATAGAATAGGTACGTCAGGTATAACAGTAGGGTGATCTACTTGAACCTACTTTGTTGTGATCTTCTTTTCTATATGCCTTTTTAAGGGAATTCCTAGATAGTGAAGTAAGTGCCTATATCCAATACCAAAAAACTGGCAAGTTGTTCAAACTTCGACGATCTGATGAATTTACCAAAACGTTTTTCGACATCATGAGACATTTGCTCTATGCTGATGACAGTGAACTCATTTCTCATTCGGAGGTAGATCTACAACAGCTCATGGATTGTTTCTATACAACTGGTGACAAGTTTAGCTTGACAGCTTGAAAGACCTTAGTAATGTACTAAACTGCACCGGACAAAGCCTACGTCCACGCATCAAAAAATGTCAACGGAAACAAATTTGATGTAGTAGGTACCTTTGTATAACTGGGGAGTACACTCACAAAAGATAACACCCTTGATAATAAGTGCACGAATAGAAAAAGTATGTGATACCGTTGGCAAATTTCGAGCCAGAATCTGGACGCCATCGGACATCTCTATCACCACACAGATCGGTTTTTATCATGCCTGTGTATCAATGATTCTCTTATACGGATGTGAGACCTAGATAACATGTAGAACGCACATCTGTGGTGCTTCGAAGGACAGATCTCCCCAGCATTGAGTCTATTATCATGAAACATCGCTTCAGTCGGAGCCGACATGTTGTTTGATTTAAGGACAGTCAGATGCCTAAACGAGCTATGTATTTTGAACGTAGAGATGGCAAGTGACCGGCTGAAACATTTTCTTATGAAAGGCAGCATTAATACTCAGACGTGGGTGAAGAAAAGAAAGGACAGAGGTGGGTGGAGGGATGAGAACGTGCAGACCGTAAAATGCTTTGAGAAAGAATGGAGTGAAAACGCAGAAATTAAGTTTGCGGCTATGAATATGGAAGAGGTGACACCGCCCAAACCAAGAAAAAGGATCCAAGTAAGATCTTTTTATTATCTGCTTGCCGAAACCAGGTATGGCCATTCATATGAAATCCTACCTAAAGGTACATAATACCCTTCCGTATGAAATTCATATGACTTTTCATATACCTTCTGTGGCAAAGTGTGCAGACATTCTAGCAGCCTAACAAGGTATTTTAAATAAAAAAAAATACCGATCAGCCAGTGGTCAAAAACCAATTAATATATATATCCAATAAATTTAAACTAAATAATATAATCTTAGCAACTGTATATCCGTGCGATAGCGTGCATATGCAGATAAGCAAATAAATATTTACTTAATTTATGACGCAAATAAAAGAGTGGTCAATATAATTAGACAGAGCTCTGGTGTATATATTAATAAAGACACATGTACCTACGTATGCAATGCAACTTAAAGTTTCATGGTTTTGCAAGTTGTCAGGCATATATGGCAGTTGAGCTCCTTATTACAGTTGTTTTTTTTTTGGGGGGGGTTACAAAATACAGGGTCTTATCTGAGGAACGCTAAATTATACTCAGATTCAAATCTCAAATATAATATAAACCTAATGTATTATTGGAGTGAAAATTCAAAATATAGAGTGTATGGAGGAAGATATTCGGAAAAAAAAACGAATAAAAATATGTGAGCTTAAAGTTTATATCGTTCATCCCTTTTTCAAATGTGAAAAAAAGAATGATGTAAGCTTTAAGTTCATATTGTACTTTTTTTCTGTTAGAAAAAAAGATTTAAGTTAAGAAACTATAAAGCATAAGGAGCAAACAATATGAATAACAAGGAGTGGGTAGGCGGAGTGGATTGTATATAAATAATGTTATAAATAATCTCTATGTTTCAAAGAGGTAACACTATAAAGTTAACGTTTAATAGTATCAGTATGTATATTAAAAAACTGAAAATTTTAGATAGACAGAAAAGGGAAAAGCCGAGAAAAATATTTAAAGGAAATAGAAACGCCCTGTAACCCGTTACTTGTTAATAAACGCTTAAATGATTAAAGGGGTGTAATATGTATTTAACCTAAAATATTTAATGAATATTTGAAATTGGGCAAAAAGATTTTTCTAGAATCAAAATACTTAAGGGGACAAGATATGATATCTCGATATTTATTAAACAGGCTGGGGTCATTAATATTTTGGAGTTTGACTCTTTTATCCAGCAAATACCGGCTACATTGATCATCGCAGCCTTCAAAAGGTTGTAGATTTGAGGACAAAATTCCAATTAACTACCGATGTGTCGTTATTTGTTTTGATTTCCCAGTAAAATTTTGCGATTGCCTCAACATTTGAATATTGTATTTTGATAATACCGTATCTTCCAGTGGTTTGCAGCGTTACCAAAGTAAAACTTAGTCCCGCCATTATGGTTAATGCTAGCCTTATAAATTACGCCTTTTTTTATACAAGAATTATTTAGTGGACAGGTAATTTTTTTTCTACAATTACACTTGTATCTGCATTAATATTGCCATTGAGATTGTTTATATATTTGGTTAATAATCATGTTATTACTCTTCGAGGTTTTTGGTGCAACTGTATCATGTTGTTCTTGGTGAAGATGTTATTGAGAAATGGCATATTGCTGAAATGTTTGCGGATTAAATTAAGGAACATTTTACCTATATTAGTTTTGACAATTGTATTAAATGGTGGGTTAAACCAGATTGTGTTTCCTTTTCTATTCTTATGTATATTGTTGGCATTCTTACTAATGTTTATGTATTCTAGCTTAAATTTGTTTTCATTTTTTTAAGGGCATCTACATAGTTTTAAATTTGTCAAAATAATTTTTGTTGCTGGAGTTAATTGAGAGTCTGTATTACACCGATTTATGCAAGTTGTTTAAAATTACTGTTGGGTGGTTGGATTCTTTGCTAATATATTCATGGTTATAGTTCTCTTTAAACATGTACATTCATTTGGATAGTTCTAGAATGTTCTTCACATTGGCATTGGTGAGGCTTGGTGTTACGTAGGAGGATAACTCCGCCGTCACTGTATAGGTCAGTGTTCATGCTAACGAAAAATATACCTAAGAGTCCACAGTAGCAAAATGACAAACAATTCGCAAACTTCTGCAGCATCGAACGTTCCCATCGCTATAGAAATGTTTGAGTTGTCGTTTTAGGTTTAAAAGTACCATGGTGGTGCTTGATGTGATTCCGGGCGTGTTAATTATGTTGATTTCCTGATCGGGGATGTTGCAATAATTTTTGGCCAAGTTTATATCTGCCATTAACAGGTCTTATGTGATCGACGGGTAAAAATTAGAGATGTCGA
>CAHIKZ030002416.1:107500-185000 GCA_903632075.3 Acanthosepion pharaonis | reverse complement strand
TAAAGTCAAAGTCTTTGCTCCTAATTTTTTTCGAAATTCCCTCTCGACTCATGAGGATTACCTTCGCCGGATTTCCCACATAGATTACTTTGATATACAAATGACACCATCCACGTTTCCCATTATCATATCTTTAATTTATATTCACAAAGCAAGTGGATACGATGGTACCCCTGTAATTTTCCCCACGATAGTTGCCCTTGAAAAAGATATATCTTTTCTCTAAACTCTAGAAAAAAATCAGCTTTGCTTCTTCCTTTCCGCTGAACGGTAAACCTTTTGTAGAAGTCATATTTTAATGTGCTCGCATAAACCGTTTGATCCTTCAACATATTTGTTTTTTAACTATTGATTGTCAAAGTATATGAGATTATCGTCTACTCTGAATTGGATCACAACCAATTCTTATATCTTCAGTTAATTACTATTACTTCTTGATAACAATAATTGTGTATTTCCCCATTTTCATCCTTGCATCTTTTAAATTCAGAATTTTCCTTCACCAGCCCAGCAACATACGATTTTGTTTCATTTATTTAATTTTTATTTGTATCTGTTTTATGTTATTTATTTATTTATTATTATACTAACTATACTCGATATATTTTTGGATTTAATTTGAGCACTTAATATAGCTTCGGAGACTCAAAATATATTTCGATGATGACCCGTTGGCTATTTAATAAATTTAATCCCTGACGATGGTAAATCACTTCTGCCCTTTTGTCAAACTAATTTAATGCTCAGGCTACTTGCCTTAATGCTTGTATAGTTAGTATTAAGTCTGATATGACTGGTATCTAATCAGATTCTGCATCCATTGAGAATAGCCGTGACAAAAGCATCGGATTTATTGTGAGGAACCCGAGCGTCTACACTCGGGTCATTGGTCAAAATTTATCCAGCACTCACGAAATCGGGCTTGGGTTCGTGTCTGTTTTCTCAGTCGAGTCTATCGGAATACGAATACCCGGCTGTGCCCCACTCTGCCCGAAAACAGAGGTCATGTCTGTCGTCAGCCTGGTATCGAACTACCTCACTCCGATATAACTAGAAAAGATGCGGCAAAAGGTCAAGTTTATTGTTGGGTGGCCGAGCGTTTCCACCCGGGCCATTGTTCAAATTTTACCCATCCCCAGTCTCTATCCGAAGCGGAAACCCGACTGAGCCACCATCTGCACGAAGACAGAGGTCTTGTCAGTCGAAAACCAGACAGCCATCTGCCTGACTTGAACTTAACTGGTTTTCTCTGTTGAGTCTATATCCGAAGAAAATTCTTGTCGCGAGCCTGGAACTGACTGGGTCACACACACTGGGAGACATTTAAGTTTTATGTGGGGAAACTGAGCGTTCCAACCCTCTTCAATGGTCAAAATTCACCCAGCCCCGGCAAAAGCTGGCACGTGTACAGTACTTTTCACATTTTTTTAGATATCTCAGTTGAACAATTACAATGAATAATATTCATAGAAAAGGCACACGAAAACTAACTTCACGTGGTGGAACAGTGACTGAAGTATAGATAACATTGCAGATTGTTGTTGTAAATCCTGTCGAAAATCTCTAGTTGTATAGCAAAAGCATCATACTAGATATAAAAAGCAAACTTTCATTGCACGAACGTTTGGTAGACATATAAAAGCAAAAGATGGATCACGCTAAGAACGATTGTCCAGCACGACATATAGAACCTACTTTCATAGAAATAGATATAATATTTGATACAATATAAACATGGGAAATGGGAGACCTTGAAGACGTAATATGTCACTGCCCTTGATGTTAGCATCAGCCATACTTATGGGAGGCATAAAAAAGAAGTTTCGTCGTGGAAATGTCAAAATTAACAAACGACATTTTCCCTAGTTAACAACAAATTGAATGTCATTTTCGAGCTCAGCTGCCAGTTTTAAATTTATCAAACAATATTTATTATTAATACAGGAATAAAGAATTGTGTTATCGGCTAATGTAACGAATCGAGAAATACTGCCATCAGGAAGGTCGTTGATGAAAATAAAATACAAATTAGGACCAACGACAAAAGATCTGTAAGAGTCGCCATTCACTATATTCATTACGACATTTTTTTATGAAAATTGAATCAACTCAAAATTTCGACAGGAAACAACATAACTAATTGTAAAACTATTTTAGTATTAGTGGGTTTTATCTTAATTTCTATTATGTCTTATTTTAAATCGCAAACTAGCATTTTTCCTGTTAACCTAAAGAAATAGTGAAGACCCAATCTAACTCTCTTTACAGTTCTCGAGTTTCTGAATTTTTCAAGCAAATTCATAACTGATGAATCTTCGGTAATCGATTTTTACGATTATTAGATATATTATTTGAATACCCTAAATGAAAATATTGAAAACGATTATTAATTTTTGTTTACTCCTATTATCACGGTTGCTGTTTATAACAAATAACCGATTGGATTAAAACTTTGGTTCGTTAATTTGGTGAAATTGATCGCCCATTTCTATTGAGTTTAACTCCACATTGTACCTGAAATTACTATTTCAGGTACAATCCAGTGTTGAGTTAGACTCAATAGAAATGGGCGATCAATAACATAGTCGTACTAAAAAGAAGATCAGATAAACTTAGAGATTGGCTGTCGAGTGGGAACATCCTGTTTACCTGGATTAAATCGAGGGTTTGATTCTGTTGGTTGTGCTGTCCGATATACATGTAATGTAATTAGAAAGGTACAGAAGAGGAAGTGTTGAGAAAACAAAACTAAGGATGATAGTCTTTATCTACCATTAGTCAGTGTATTGAATACTTTTGGCATTTCTAGTCTGGTCTGCTACTGCTGCATATTTCAATATTCTTGACAAAATCCAAAGAAAGGTATGTAATATAATCGAATCTGACCAGGTATCTCGACTTTAGTCACTTACACGCCGACGTGAGGTAGCTTCCCTCTGTCTGTTCTACAAATATTTTTTCATGGCAGTCGTTCGGATGAGATTTTTCCTTGGTGTCAAGACTACCTGAATTTAAGTGTGCTACAAGATTGGCAACCTAGTTTCACCGATTTACTGTTGAAATGACTAGATGAAACCATCTCTTCTAGTCCAAAAAGTTTCTTTTCTCGCAATATCACCTGTGAAACACCTTTTGGATATCATTCTTCTCTGATGATTACAATCTCCAAATATTGAAATGAAATGTCAATCTCTTTTTTTTCTCTTCATGAACCCTGTTGCTTTTCCTTTCATAACTCCCTACTAAATCGTTCTTTTTTACGCCCTGTAATCTACTGTCTTCTATTGATATTGTCGCCTTGCTTGGGATGAAATGATTAAATAACAATAATATAAACAGTGTAAATAATGATAATACCTTATCCCAGAAATACAGAAATTATATTAATTTTAATATAAGTGTAAAACTCACAAAGGATAAAAATTATGTGGCATTGTGTCAGACTAATTTAATCTTTTGTCCGGGAAGGGATTAAATAAACAAACCCCGAAATTCTGTCTTGTTTTGCTGACATTAGCTAATTTTGAAAAACTAGCAATTGTATTACTAGCGAATTGAAACACGAATCTGTCAAAAATCGGATTATTCTTTATATAATGATATCAGAAGTAACTTAAATAGAAGAAGTCAGCTTATCTTATATTTGTATAAATCTTAACAGATTAAAACATATGAAACAAAAATGAAGTGGAGGAAATGCTTTGGCAATAATACAGCCAAAATCTATCAGATTATTTTAATGACACAAATGATAAATAGGAAAGTAAATATTATTCATTCTTATAACTTTCAAAGGAATTAGAGCAATTATTGAAATCATAGAAGAAAACATGGTACATAGTAATGAAGGAAATGATTTCAATTACGATTCTAAAAATGTTAAAAGATATATATTGTTCTGTACAGCTACATGTTTGTTTTTATTCTCTTTTAGTATTTTTTATTAAATGAACGCCAGCATTGCATGTCTAGTTGGTAGGTATACTGGACTATGGTGTCTATATTATCATAGAAAAATAGAGCGGTCTCCATTGCTTGACAAGACAGCCTCATTATGAATTAGAACAATACTTGCTTGAATATTTTATTTTATCTGTTTTACATTAATTAATATTTTTCTCTTTACTCAAATTTATGAACTCTTATTTTTTTCTGAGGAAGGGGATATTGATTTCGTCATTTCAGATATCTATCGCAAAATGTCTTCTTTTTGGTTAAACTCCCATGTAAATCGATTTATATAAACTACCAAAGGGTGAATCCCACACAGTCAACAAACGATGGAAAAGCGCATTTAAACAAATTGGAATTTCCTAAATGTTTCTTTAGTAAAAAGAACTGTCAGCTTAAGTTACGCTAATGCAACATATTTAGTAACCTACGGAAATAAACTTACACAGTTCAATCGGAATAATTCCTAATAAAATTAGTAGGTCGACCGAGCCATATATAGTCAAATGGAAGGAAACCATGAATAATAATAATAATAATAATAATAATAATAATGATAATAATAATAATAATAATAATAATAATAATAATAAAATATAATATACTAAAATATTGTGTTAGTCCAAAATGCAGATTCTGTGATAAATATCCAGAAACGATTGATCATCTTGTATCAGGTTGCACGATGTTGGCACCCACTGAATATAAAACCCGGCATGACATGGGTCAATATCTGCACTGAAAATCTGCAACTTCTACGGAAGAAACTGAAAGAAAATGTTGAACACCATTCAATGGGACCTGTTACAATTCACACTGACAGAACAATCAACTGACAATCAATCAAAGATAACCGCCCAGATATTGTTATTAAAGACCACAAACAAAAACGGTGCCTCCTTATTGACATGGCAGTCCCTGCTGACTGCAATGTATCTTTGAAGATATTCAAAATACAAGGACCTTGAAATAGAAATCTCGAAAACTTGGCATATGGGAACATCAACAATCACTGTTGTAGTTGGAGCTCTAGGACTGGTTGGAAAAGATTGCAGTAGACTAATTGAAGGGATTCCTGGAAGTCCATGCCTCAAGGAGATAGAAAAATTGTTCTGAAAAGTACAGCCCACACATTACGAAGGGCTTTATCTATGTAATTTAATTTATTTTTTTTTTTTGTCAGTGGAAAGTGTCATGACGCCATTTCTAACCTTAGGTCCCTGGGCGGGACCCGGAAAGAAATGTGTAAACGCCAGAAATCAAAGAAAATAAAAATGATAATAATAATAATAATGTCAAAAGGAGAAAGCTTCTTACTCTTGACATTATCCTAAGAGCAATGTTGACCGTGTGTATGGTGTCCAGATCGGATGAATGTAGAGGATTATTTCAGCTAGGATTGTCTTAGTAGATTGCAATATTCGATCTTCAAAAATACCAAGCAACTCCATAAACGTAGATTATGGTCTGTAACAAGAATATAAAAATAATAAGAAACATTTTTAAAGTAATAAAGGAAGCCAAATAATCTCAAAGGGAATTTAAAGTGGATGATAATACAACTTACGTTAGCAGAAAAGGAAATAAAACATAAGCCAAATGTAAATCTAATGGATCAAGTGCAGAAACGATGACAAAATAAGGCTATCCATCGTCAATATTCTAATCGCCCATACATATTATTTAGTGATAACAGTATTTCTCCTGTAATGTTTGTATAGGACGAGAGAAAGGTTATCTTAAGAACGAAAGCAACACGGACTAGAGGAAAAGGTGTAGAAAGATTGACTATAGATGCCAAGACTAATAAAGTTGTACCCTTTTATATACGAAGAAATTTCAGGACATGGTCCATCACAGATAAACACAACTTCCCCCATAAACTCAAATATATATATATATATATATATATATATATATATATATATATATATATATAGACACGAAAAAAAAGACAAGAGGTTTGTGAATATATTATCATCTGGCCGAATCGATTTTTAAATTCTGTTTTCATCATTCATTGAACATTCACTGGATATATATCCTCCTTAGAATTACCCCCTTAATGACCAAGCGATATTATATCTATCTTGTATCTTCTATCTATCTATCTATCTATCTATCTATATATATATATATATATATATATATATATATATATATATATACACACGAAAAAATCACGAGGTTTGTGTGTGTGTATTTGTCCGCCACCCGTGTGAATTATATTTTTATATTCTTTAATATTGACACTTTTCCTTTTTCTCTTTTCTATCTGTCACCGTTTTTTCTTTGTTCTTTTCCTTGTTTCTGAATAAGTAGAAGTTCACTTATTTTTGTAAAATTGGTCTGAAGAGATGGACATCTTTGAAAACCAAATAAATTATCATCTGGCCGAATCGATTTTTAAGGATTCTGTTTTCATCATTTCATTGAACTTTCACTGGATATATATCCTCCTTACAATTACCCTATATTAATGACCAAGCAATATTCTATTCAATCTATCTATCTATCTATCTATGAATCTATATATATATATATATATATATATATATATATATATTATGTAGATAAAGATATGATAAGATAGATAGATTTAATGAGATTATAAATATAAATATATATATATATATTATTTATTATATATATATATATATATATAAAGATATATATATATAGATATATATATATATATAGACACGAAAAATGACAAGAGGTTTGTGAATAAATTATCATCTTCTTTAGAATCGATTTTTACAACCATTCTGTTTTCAAAATTTCATTGAACATTCATTTGGATATATATCCTCCTTAGAATTATAAATTAATGACCAAAATATATTCTATCTATTTATCTATCTAGGCTTCTCTCTCTCTATGATATATATATATATATATATATATATATAGGTAGATAGATAGATAGATAAATTTTTCATTATCATATATATATTTATATATATATATATATATAGTTTCATTTATGTGTAAATGAAACTATTATCACATTTTCTGTCTACAGTGTTCTCAATAAAAAGATCAGTATTGATATTATTTCGACGACATTAGGGATTATAAAGCATCTCATTAACTGGCTTATTTGTTGCTAAATATCATGTCACAAAATAATTTATATCTCATTTTAAAATCAAATATTGTAGTTCTTTATCTAGCAGTATAAAATAAATCAAATAAACTCCATTAGTAGGGTTATTTTATTTCTTTATAATCATTTTACAAAGTTAAATTTGAGAACCTCTTTATTATTTCATTAGATAGGCTTTAAAAAGATAAATAGAACATAAACATAAATATTTTTGTTTAATGATTTTGGAATATATATATATATATATATATATATATATATATATATATATATATATATATATATATATATATATTAATGTTTAGATAGTATATATATATATATATATGATTTTCACAAAATTGGAGCGATTTTAAATGTGAATTACAACTTAAGCGTCTAATGATAGAACAAGAGATTTAAAACATAGATTCTAAATTTCAATCATGGAAAGATTAAGAATCAAACAACGTAGTAAATTTGTTTAGATAGGTTTACGAAAATAAATGTTCAAATAAACATTTGAAAATTTATTTCCGAAGTACTGACTTCTTAAAATTAATTTTTATCTATACATTATTTACATCTTTGTGAAGGCTGTCCTTACTTTATTGCCAAATTTACAATGTTTCAACTATTGTATAGCCAGCCTTTGTCAGGTGTTATACATTAGAATTTCGAACCGAACACTTTATTTAATCCACATTTAGACTTTCTTAAAAGAAACATGAACTCTGGTTACTGAGCATTAGGTTTATTACGTCCCCAAAATTCTTTCACTGATATCTCCAAGGACGCATAGCTGAAATTGTGATATCGAAAGGTATGGCGCATGGAATTAGAACTTGTTAAATTTTCAAGAGTGCAATTTGAAATTTTTTTTAGATAAATTTAAAAATAAAAAATCTATCGGTAAACCATTGCGTACCCGTTTCACCGTTTAGAATAAAACATTGCTGCAGTGTACGAGGATGTGGCCAGACATCTCTATTCGTCATGGCGCGTAGGATTTGAACTTCTGCGCAAAAAACATTACATCGAATTTTGACAAAAGATTTGTCTCTACACGGTTACAAAATACAATTGACACAAGAACTGAATAAAATTGAGCACTTTGTTTTACATTCATCAAAATATGCAAAAATAATTTTTAGTGATGAAGCCCATTTTCATCTTGGAGGTTTCGTTTATAAAAGATTATCGATTTGGGCTGATAAAATTTATTTAGATTGTTGAAAAGTCAAAGCATCCATAAAAGGTGTGTATTACCATTTTGAATATTTCAAAGATAAAGATATTTATAAATATGAACATCTATTTTTTTGTAATAGGCTTCAATAACTCTAACACGTTGTTTGATTGTTAATCTTTTCATGGTTGAAAATTCAAAAAACTTAAGTTGTTAAATCTGAAAGAGAAAGAAAAAAAATATCATTATACGCTTAAAAATAATTCCCATTTAAAATCGGTAATTGGAACATCATATATATATATATATATATATATATATATATATATATTAATACAAGGAAAGCTATGGATTAATTAAAATATTCACCCAGAGAATAGATAAAATTACTTGCATCTGTTACATGAAGTTAATGTCTACATCGTTACTGTTATAACAACCAATATGAGCTTATTATTGCAAATATAAATAATGTTAATAATTATTAATATTCAGCACAAAACATCAGGCAGATTTTATTTATTTTATTTATTAAAATTATACAATCTATGAAATTTATGAAAAATTCGCATGACGCGTTTCGTCATTTAGGACTAAAGTAATGCTTACGTTGATGAGAATATACATACGCACAAAGAAAACGGTACGATGAAATTTTTAAATTTAATTATTCTTGAATATATATTTTTATGTGTATAGGGTAGTGGATTCATTTAGAGTTTTTTTGTTTATATTTTAATAAAGTTTGATATTAAATAACCCAAATTGTGATAATAGAACTACCAAAAAATGAGAAATGTGAGAATCTGTACGTACATTTACTGTGGATGATCTAGCGATTAAAGCACTTCCTATACATTATTGTCACCCTTTTCCTTTTAATTAGTATGAATTGAATTATAAAATCAAAATTAAAGTGAGACTCAATACGGTGTTCAACTAAATCAGTGAAGGTATTGTTTTGTAACGTAACGCTTTTATGCTTGTATAATCCTATAATTGAATTCCTTGAGATCTCACCTATGTACTCTTTTCTTCAATTACTAAAGGTGATAGAATATCTTCCTTCAAGTCTCATTATATTATTTGTTTTGTGTTCATTATATGTTTTATTTTTTAAGAAGTTGTTTTAACAAATTTTATGTCAGGCTTAGATAAATTATTTTAAAAACCATGTGTAAACATGACAGTGTTCTTGGGCAGAAATACAAATTGTCGATTCTTTCAATTTTTAGAAAATCAAATAAAACTATCTAACTCCATAATTTTCAAAGGTTGATCTACCAGATATCAATCATTCTACATGGTGATTGAAAAGCAACTTCTTATTTTATGCATGAGTGGCCAGCCATGAGTCCCGAATTAAAACCCTGTGACTTTTCCTTTGGGGTTGGTTAAAGGAGGAGGTCTACTGTACCAAACTATGATTTGGAAGAAACTGTAGGACGAATAAAAGAAGTTATGTTTTCCATATCACAAGTGTTCCTGGTGAAATCAGATGACGCGATGCTTGGTTGTAAAATCTGGTGCCCATATCGAATTTTAAATAAAGCCTCATGCTAAACGCATTACTCTCATATCAATCGCTTGTAAAAATTATAGTTAAGAAATAGATTATATCTATTTTAAAATGGAGAGTTACTTTTCAATCACCCTTTTGAAAAAATACTAAAGCGTGCAATATTTTCAACTGTCAGCTTAACGGTCAGCGTTTCTAAATATACATTGAATTTTCTGGTTATAATTTATTTTTGATATTATTGATACAAGTAACATCCGAGATGTTATAACAGAGAGAAATATATTAAACGTATATTAACGCAAATCAAAATGTCAAACATTTCCTTGGTACCCAATTGCATGGTATTGTTGTATCTAACGGTTAAGGTAATTGACACCAAGATATATTGTCTTCATGGAAAATTCTTAGAGCTTTATCGTTTTGACGTCGACTGAGTCATTTAAGATTCCATATAGACTTTTTATAGCAAGACGATCTGAATTGCCAACGTTCGAACAGGTCATGATAGTAGGTGTTAGGCGAATGAAACTGCGAGTTAGTTTTTGTTAACATGATTTACAGTGTCATGAGTATCTCGAGTATACTTAGATTGAATTGATTTGTTGGTTTAACGGAATATCAACACTTCAGTATAACAACGATTCATGCGTAATTTAATGGCGAAATTTAATTTTCTTGGGAGCTTGGAATTAAGAAAAATGTGATATATGTTATTCTGCTCTCAGAATTTAATATATGGTAGTGGATACTCAATTTTTGTGCATATCTTTGGAGACCAGCAACAACAGCAAGTAAGAGGTATATCCAAGTTCCTTGCTTGCCGGAGGTAATTCATCATCATCCACAGGACTTGAGAATACTTTGACTTTTTCAGTTGAGTACGCATGTGACTAACTGATTGTGTTACCGGACATGAGACACTGGTCCTAAATCCTTCCACATCTAATTTATATTCAACCGGTCATCTTGTACTTTCAACAGGTATAAAAGAAGAGAATTTTTTTTACATCATGACCTCAGGAAACCGCGCTTCGCATGGATCCTGTCATCTGTAATTTTACCCTAGAAAGGTGAAAGAATATCTGCGGTATTACGATAAGTCTATGTTGTATTTCTGCTGAAATTACGGTTTCCGTTTGGTATGCATACCATGTTTCCATGAAAATCTGTTGTCAACACGGGATATTACTGACTCAATGGTCTTGATACATGTTTAAATCCAATCTAAGCAAGGGCGGACTATCATTGTTGTTTCGTCCGTCTGTTGTTTGATTTATTGAAATTGTCATCTTTGATAATGGATTAGGTAAGTCGAAAACTTAGATTGAATTTAATCATGTATCAATATGGTGCTTTCCTTTCGTCTTTCAACGATAATATGATTAAGCTTATCAGACAATATGAAAGGAACTTATTTAAAATAAATAGACAATACTTGTCTATATTATTTAATGAAACATGCGTTAATGAAAAATTGCTGCTAAATATACACTATATATATATATATATATATATATATATATATATATATATACGCACGCACAAACACACACACACACACATACATATTTACATACATATATATATATATATATATATATATATATGCATGCATCTCTGTTTCCATATTGTAGAAGGAAAGCGGCATTTATTTTAATATAATTTTCTGCATGGCTTATTGCTTGTGGAACTCTTTTCATGCTTCTTGCTTTCTCTTGTAAATGAAGATTTGCGAAAATTTATATAAAATGTCGGTCGTCATATTCTGTTCGTTTGAATTTTTTTCATTTATTCTCTCCTCTCTTTCTATTTTTCTCTTTTCTCCCTCCCTCTATATCATTTGCGTTTTCGTAGGTTTATCACCTTGCTAGGGTGATAAAATAAAAACAAAGCAAGATAGACGACTAACGAACTGAAGCCATATTTTCTTTGAAAATCAACACTGCAGTATATATATATATATATATATATACACACACACACATATATATATACATACACACACACACACACACACACACACATATATATATATATATATATATATATATATATATATATTACAATTACTCTTCGTCGGTCTTATACCCTTCATTCAAGCATACTCGTTAAGGAGGTTACACACGGTTTTAAATGATTTTAAATGATTGTTTTTTTTTTTTTATCTTGTGAGTGTTGGGAAATCTAAGATTCCTTACGTAGCAGAAAGATTTCACTATTTTCTTCTTCCTTTTTAATACAAGTTTCCTTGTTATTTCATTTATCTTTAATCTTCTTTGCTCACATTTTGTGTCCACGGTGTTCACAGTATTCGTCAGCATTGCTCGCCATCGACGATATCAGAGATTACATAGCATCTCATTACTCGATTCTTTGCTACCGACGAAAATTTTGATATCTGTCTATATTTCTGAGATGCGGTATTATGCACTCTAATTATTCGGACTATTGTCTTCATCTTTATCCATCAAGGACACATAGCACAGTAGAAAAAGGCGTTAGATAGTGTCAGGACCCAAAGACTGTGAGTTCAATACCTGGTTAAGGCGGTAGAGAACTTGGAAAGAGAAAGTAACAGAAGATAACTGATAACTGACATCCATTGGGCATGACACGTGGAACTAGAACAGTTTACCCCAGCGAGCGAAATGAAGGGTTCAATTCGACATTCCAACCACCTGAAGAAGGCCGGAGCGTACAACAACCGAAACGTTATGACAAATATGGCAACAAAGATGAGGACAATAGTCCGAATAATGTAAATAGTAAAAATTTTGATATCATTTTTTTCTGAAAACCGTTAAATATGTAATGAGAAAATACTTTATATCTCAAATGAAAATCAAATGTTGTAGTTCTTTATATAGCAGTATAAAGTAATTCGAATTAAATAATAAAGATAGGTGTTTATGCTTCTTGATTTATAGTTGTGTTAGATCAAGTAGACATTTTTTACAAAGAGAAATTGAAAACTTCTTTATGTGGCCATAAACGAAATACGAAAACATAAAAATACATTAGATATAAAATACCAACATTTATATATTGATTTTAGCATTTCAACTTAGAGAAAGGTTAGGATATTTACCGTTTTATCGTTTTTACTTTAAATGACTCTTCTCACATTATTTTTTATATTAATCGGTACCGGAAAAATTATTTTTTGTTGAACTAAAGTAACCCATGAATTGTAAAAGATTAATAAGATTCGAAAAATGTGAATTGTCATAAATTGTGCCACCAATTAATTCTTTAATATTCGAACTTTTCCCTCTAACCTAATCATTCATCTAGCATATGTCATAGTAAAACTTGAATACACATTTATCCTGTTTTAATTCAACTTTATAATGCGGTCCCTAGCTTTAAAATTCCGGTGACTTACCTCTGAGTCCTGTCATAATTTCAAGTGATTTGGTGCCACAAGAAGTCATTGAAAATCAAATTAATTGTTTTACACACTTTTCAATTATGTACCATACGTGATATATGCTTTAGCGATCATATATATTTCGATACATGACTGACGAGGTAGATTTGTTTTTCTCATATTTGGTAGCTATTTCTTTCTGAGGTAGACTAGTTGCCATCTAAGCCTATAGAACCCGGTCTGCCCTGCTATTTACCAATAGCAGGTGGTGGGGGAGATGAAGTGGATTCATAACTTTTCCCACGTAAGTGAATGTAATTGATCGAATTCGGCTCTCGGATTCCTCTCTCCGAGCCGCTATCCATTACTCCATTGTGCCCTCTCTACATTATGCATTTATAATGATCAGTATATTTTTTATTGCTGTTTCAACCCTTTTTTCTCTTTATCCAAAGATCCAACTTGTAAATACAACTCAAAAAATCGAGTATTTATTTTCAATTTTGTGACCCTAGTTCTTGCATATTGATAATTTCACATTTCAGTAAAGAGGCAAACCTTTTACCTCACCGATTAAATTGATTCTCACAATTTTGAATCAACTAGAAGCATCGAAATACCATTTCCTATTTTTAGACGACTGTACGCGTATCTTGTTAAATTCAACATTTAGGAATAGAAGTCCCTGATTTGAATCAATGAAGAAAAAACCTGACATTTGTCTAGGTTTTTATTCGTCCTGACCTCCTCATTCCTGAACTCGTCTAATACCTCGAGCGATCCTCTAAAGTCATAATCATTTAAACGCCAAATATAAACCTAAATCTGCCGCCATGAGTTAGTGATGGCATGAGTTTTACGTTGTAGATGCAGAAGCTTAGTAATTATTTAAGTTTAAATTTATAAGTCTGTTCGAACAGTTTGGCTGCCCATACGAAGATGAACACAAGACACTTATCTTTGAAGACTTTAAACCAAACTTTTAGCCTATTCCTTTTCAGAATGCAGATCTGTGTCTTTCGCAAGCAAGTAAAGTCAATGCCTCTCTCATTATAAACTAATTCGTAGCTTATTGAGTTTGCATTAAAAATATCAACAAAAACATAGCTCTTGCTCTCATGTCTCGATTAGAATAGGTAGTAAATTAAGAATTCAAAATAAACTTGATGAAGGAAGGCTTAAAATTAAAACTTTAAAATTGAATAAAGTAGGAATACTATGAGATTAAAACGACATTAAATGAAATAGCCAGAATTCAATGGCGATATAATTAACATAAACAAAATATTATAAAATTGAGTCGACGTAATTAGAATAAGTGGAGTGATAAATTAAGAAGTTCAAATTAACTTGAGTCAGTAGTGTTTTCATTTGATAAAATTAAATTAAATCTTTAAAGAGAATTAAGAATTAACTTGAACCGAATGTCTAATACCAGAAAATATGTTTAAAATCCCAGCACACTATAAACATGAAAGTAACTGAAAAATATCGATCCTCACCTGAATATAATAGACATAAAAAATGAGCTGAAAAAAAAAATAGCACGATAGAATGATACAAAACCCCAGTTAGTCTCATTTGCGTAATGTACTAGCAATATCCTAGATTTACTTGATTCATTTCAGCGCATTTACATTTACGCAATTTACCTCTGGCCTCAGTTTAAATTAACACCTAACTTTTCCACATACCTAAACTACTTTGAATATTCAAGACATTATATGTGGTTAAGAAAGTGTCTCGTCCTGGTTTGTGTGTCCGGTATTGCTCTGTAGGAGGTTTTGCTTGTATCACTGCGTTAGTGTCCACAGTTGTCTTCAGGCTAATAAACCAAAGCTATCCTGTATCTGTTATTTAAAGTCAAATAACCCTTATTTTCCACAAGAGAAATGCTTCTTGCCGTAATAAATAATAAAACGCATATGATATGTATTGGCTACATTTATTGTCCTCAGAAGACATTTTGGCAGTGAGAGTGATGGTATAAGAGTGAGAGAAACTCCACTGCCCTAGCATTTCAGGCATATAACCTACGAGGCGAATAGTCCCACTGAAGAAACATGGAGGAAGAAAATCCATTTTTACTAGAAAATTACACCCTCTCGCTAATTTCTGATTCATCATTTCACGGAAAACTGTATGACATCCTGTTACTTTTCCCCTTTTTTGAGGACTTGTGCCATTAACTGAATCCTTAATATATATGGTGTTTCAGAAATACGATATATTTCCACAGCTTGTATGGCTACATTGCTATTTACTTATTTCTTAGGAGATCTTATTCCAGTATAAAATGTAACTTATGTTTCTTTAATCTTTACACACAATGCTACATTATAACTATAAACTTTTAAAAGTTCAAAATTGCCTTAAAATATTCAGTAAAATATCTACATTTACATTGAAGTCAGGAAGATACGTAATTTAAGCAAAATGTTTGATACATGAAAATTTAATCAAAGATGTCAGTTTAAACTGGTGACAATGATATGGTTTCTATGTTTTTATTGAACTTGGGAATTCGACAAGCAGGAAAGATGGGGGTGGGGAGAATGTACTGAATTTGATCACTTGAACCACATCATTATAAATAATATCTGTCCATATAAGGAAACTCTTATATGTAGAATATCGGATCATTAATTAATTATTAATTATATCCATAATCCTTCAGTTTCACTGTGCTGGTAAATCCAGCAAAGACAAGGATATTATTCTGATGAACACTAAAATAGCAAAGATTCTTCAAGAGTAACTTAAGCGTAGTATTAGACTGCACAATTTATAGTCAGGCTTGCTAGAGGTCATAATAAATTCTATGCTAACAATTTCTTTACTCACTTGTGGAACTCAATTCTGGTTACATGCTTTCCAGTGAAATTTAATCTGCTAAAATTTAAATGCAATGCCAATCGATATCTACTGTCCTCCTGATTATTCTTTCCTCTTCCCGCTCGTTATTAAAGTTTTTGTTCCTAATTCTTCTACACCCTGTAACCACTGGTGTCATTATTGTTTTACTTTCATACATTGGGCGATACAGGTTAAAAAATATGAAGAATGCCGTAGATCGAGGTAGGTCTTTCAGATATGTGCCATACGTGATACACGCTTAGGCGAGCATGTATCTTACAATACATGACAGACGAAGCAGATTTTTTTTTCCAGCAGTAGGTTGCCATTTCTTTCTGCGGTACACCAGTTGATATACAAGTCCATAGAACCCGGTCTGTCCTGCTATTTATTCATAGCTTGATGTGGATGGGGGTGGAGAAGAGGATTCATACCTTTCATAAGGGTAATAGCACGTAAGTGACTGGCATTCGAACGCGGCTGTCCGATTCCTAAATCTGAACTGCTAAAATATAAATTTCGAACCGAGAAAGATGTGGGCGCAAATGAACACAATGTTTTATCTGTTCTCCATAAACTGGAGAAATATGAAAATATAAATTAGGCATAAAGAATGAAATCGAACCAACAAATACTATTACTTGTCTGGTTCTTTATTGAAATTATTGTAACTTCATTATAAACAACTATACGTACGCATATATATATATATATATATATATATATATATATATATATATATATATATATATGTGTGTGTGTGTGTGTGTGTGTGTGTGTGTGTTTGTGTGTGTATACACATGTAAGTATATATATATATATATATATATATATATATATATATATATATATATATATATGTATGTGTGTGTGTGTGTATTAGTTTATTTACCAAATAAAATTATATAGATAAATTGACAAGACATAAGGTAAGTTATTCCCACTTATATTAAAAAAAAATTAAAAAAAAAGATCCATTGAACTCCTTCTGAATAATGGTTCTCTTTGTTCTTTTGACAGAAGAATAACTACTAAGCGAAATATATTAATAACTTTTGGCGCAGTTCCAATGTCTTTTAGCCAACTCATCTGTGTCCCGCCTCTGACGTGATGTGAAGAACTGATAAAGTTACCTTCAATTGATTTATGTGCTTAATAAGTGTCAAGTGAGAAATTTAAGGCACTATAAAAGCCAATTTGAAATGTCCGTCCAAAAAAAAATGTAAACTTATATGGAATTTGGAAAGAAAAAAGGTAGAAAAATTAGGACACTCTAAAGCTAAGAAACAGAAAGTAATCCATTACTTTTAATGATAATGATAATGGTAAAATATATGTTTTCATTGTATAATATTCCGTTTTATTTGTCTTAAAATGGAAAATTCTTGTATTAAAATTACGCAGTTTAGATTCACATATCCACCGTTATCACTTTTTCTAATACTTCTGGGATCATTATTTATATCCTTTTATTCCTTTTATATCTACTTGTTCACGTTATTTTTAAAATTTAAATATTAATTAGGATTATTTTACCATCTATTTATAGATGCTGTTAATTTATATTTTTAAAGAGTATAGATTAGGGGAAAGGAAAAAAAACAGTGAGAGAGTTCCACAAGTGACAAATACAAGGTAAAAAAGTGGCCTAGAACATATGGTAACTCTTAGTAATTTAATATGAGAAGATTAATCTGCCACACTAGTACTTATCATACATTTTCGTAGAACAGCTACTGAAGAACAATTCTTATGAATACAATCACTATGAAGATGTTTATACAAAAAAAGAAAAGGTATGTTAGGCCGGTGGATAACTGACTAAAGCCGAGTTGCCAGTCCTGCGCCAACAACATTTTAGTGACAGGCGAAGGAAAAAAAAACATTTTGACCAAGTATAGATAAGAGGACTATGAGCGGGACCCATTTTCTAATTGGATTTAATAAGTTGAACAAAATTATTACGTTCATAAAATATCCAATATTGGTTATATTTTCCTACCTATAAGTCGTTAATTTTCACACTAGTAAGGAATATTAACCATTAACAACTTGATAGGGAATAAAACAATAGTTTTAAAACAACACGCGCGCGCACACACGCACACACGAACACAAGCAATCATAAATAATAGAGGATTATATATAAATAAGTGTGTGTGTGTAAGTGGAAATAAACGAAAGAGTAATGCATATGGGCTTGGATTATACAGTATAGAACAACTTTGCTAAAAATGATAAAACTTTAATTATCACGTTTTTTTTTTTTTACAACTCTTTCCGTGTCAAAACCTTGGGACTTGAAGGAATCAATCAATGTCCCAGTTATCCCTTTTTAACTCAACACTCCAACATTTTTAACCACTACGGTAGCCAGGTACCAAACGCAGAAGTGTTTGGGTCAAGTTACTGGATCCAGCCAACGCTTTAATCCAACTGGGTCATGTGTCCTTGGGGACACATGGCCTAGTTTGTAAGTTCGATCGCTTGCTAAGGTAGTGGTGAAAAAAACAACAACAACAACAACAACACCAACAAAAACCTTGGACAGTTGAGTCAAACATAAATATCCAGAAGAGGCACGGCACGCGGAACTAGAACAATATACCCTGGTGGACGAAATAAATGGTTCAGTACAAAATTTTAATCACTTGAAGAAGGCTTGAGCATAAAACCGCCGAAACATCATAAACGTGACGATAATGATGGGGACAATAGTCCGAACGATGTAAACAATGTAAATAAGGATTAGTCCGCGGTCAGAAAAGTAGTTGGTATCCTCTTTATAGTAACGTCACCACAATGCCACAGCCGTTTACTGAAACGTTGAAAGTGCTTTTTGGGTTAAGGATGATGCTACAGTTTTATATTCTTTGTATTTATTTGAATAGTCTTACGACCTAAACACCCAAATTAAAGACGTTGTCATATATAGCCATTCCTAAAATATAGAATCATAGATGCATTATTTGATTGCGTCATTTTTATTGCTTAATAAAATTAAGCATTTCACAATATCACATTTGTATATCACATAATTTAATTCATTTTTAGAAAACAATATTTAGTGATTGCTATGAAACAATTCGACATGTTGCCTTAATATCCATAAATCTATGATAAACCTTTCCGTTCAAAGGTGATTTTAACTTTGCTAAAAATGATAAAACTTTCGTTATCACATTGGGAATGTATTCGTGTTTTCATATAACGATGTGATGTTTGTACCTTGTCTTAAAAAATGGACAACACTTAAAAAATACACTAAATGTTAATGACAGCAAAGACCAACATAGCAGATCTACTGAAAAGTAGCATATATATATATATATATATATATATGCTACTTTTCAGTAGATCTGCTATGTTGGTCTTTGCTGCCATTAACATTTTGTCGGCTTTTACGTCTTCTGCAGTTTATGTGTTCATGTGTTGTCGGCTTTTACGTCTGCATGCAGTTTATGTGTTCATGTTTTTCCTTCAGTTTTAACCCATGAAATGAAGAATTAAACGTTTGGAATAAAAAGTTTGGAAACAGGAACACGAATAAATGATCGTTAAAAAATATCTTCCTGGGCAGAGAAAATTATTTTTCGGAATAGAGTTAAACATATACTAGCAGGAGACAAAGTTGTCTACGTGTTCGCCATTTTCACCAGTGACGGCTAACATATATATGGTATATATTGAGTAAATGGCTTCGGAACAACACCACTAAAGTCAGCAATATAGGTGAGATACATAGACGAAAACATAACATTTTGGCCTCAGCAGGAATCTGTACAAATACTCATCAACCATGTGAACAGAGAAAAGCATTAAATCTAGTTCACAAATGAATAAAAAATAATCATATAGATTCTCTTGATAAATACGGTATTGAACAATATTCATCGATAAGTACATAAATTAAATTCCCAAAACGAACACAAAATGGTAGAGACAAATAACAACAAGCCCTAACAAACATTCACGCTGCTTACAGGACGGCTTGCAGGACTCAATATAAAGTGCCTCCAGCACTTTTTTCCCTCTTCGTTACACATGTTCTTGTTATTTTAATTGTTGTGGTAGGATCCATCTAATTTGCATAGTGGAGTACCGACCATATAAATATGGTTGGTACCGGGAAGAGAGGGAGGAATCAAGAGATTCAACCAGAGACTCTGCCCGACTGCGACTAAGTCAACACATTCTCCAGGAACGGTCTTACCAGGAATATACAAAAGACTATATGTAAATACTGTGTACACTTTCTTGTTTCATTACATTTTGTTCTAAGTACATTTTGTGTTGCATTATTCTTCCATGCATTAGTCAAGTTTCAACATTAATCTAAGATAAATTTCCGGTAGAGGCCTGAAGAGCGGGAGCAAAACTAAATGCTTCGTTTTTAAAAATGTAATGTAATATTAAGCTACACATTTTCATTTCCGTAATTAGATTTTGTACCTTTAAAAAATATTTTCAAATATATATATATATATATATATATATATATATATATATATATATATATATATATATACACACACACACACACACACACACACACATTTATATATATATATATATATATATATATATATATATATATATATATATAAGGGATGCAAGTGTGTGTGTAACGAATGCACGGCCATAATTTTCGACGGAATTGCACCAGAATTTACATGCACATCATTGGAAAGGCCAAGACCGACGTTGCATTTCCCAACTCCCATCGATAATGGAAATAATCGATTTTTTCATGCTTCTACGGCAGTTTTCATGTAGTTTGCGGCCAATTTCTACTGGCCAGAGTGAGAGCCTATAGCTGGCTGTCACGAACAGGCAGGAAGATTCTATTAGCCATCCTGAGAGCCAACAGCTGACTGACACGAATGTTAACTACCATGCTAGCATGCAAAAAAATCGATTGTTGCATTCGTCACAAGTAGGAAAAATTTAAATCTGCATGGCACTTTACTCCAATTGGCTCATTCGCTTGCTTAAACTCAACGTTGATTCTGATTCCGCAGAACTGGGTTGGTGAAAAAAACATTTGTTGTTAACATTCTTTTTTTCATTCGGTTTTTCTAGTTACAAGTCCATTTTTAAAGCTGATCCTTTTATGTTCATTTTGTTTAGTTCTTTTTTCTTAACAGATTTAATGTTTAGTATAGAGCTTAGAAAAAATTCGCAGTGTGAGTAATAAGTAAGGCATGTAGCGACATCAGCACGGCAAAGGGCACTCCTTTAAAGGCAAGGAAGGGCAAAAATATATTTTAAGTCAAGTGATAGCGATTGCTGTATGAATCGTACGATTTTTGAATCAAGCATCGTGCAACGCCGGGTCATGCTGCTCGTATATATATATATATATATATATATATATATATATATATATATATATATATATATATATATATATTTCATTAAATAATATAGACAAGAATTGTCTATTTATTTTATGCAAAATTTGTTCGTAACATCTGATAAGTTTGATAACATTATCATTAAACGAAGAAAGAAATTCACAATATTATATATATATTGTAAAGAAATGCCTACAACACGATCTCAAAATAGTGTGACCAAGATATATACCAAATAGAAGCGATAAGGGTACAGTGTCCTTTTTAGTATAACTATTACTCTGTAAAAAAATACTTCACATTAGCGAGTGAAAGTAAAAATAGAACGGTCAAAGATGAGATCAAAACAAATGTTACAGTCTTCCTTACGCCAAGGATTTATTTTTCTTAGAGTAAGAACAACTGCTGCTTATCTAAAAACAGGGCAATATTCAAATAACTCATCCATACAGTTATCTATACAGAGTGATGCTTAAGTGAGAATAGACCAAAACAACGAACTCTATATATTTCATTCATTACAGCTGGGCCAAAAAATATCCAGGTGAACCTAGCTACTCGCTAAACGTTAGCTGGGAGTAAGATGAAAAAGCTGGAATTACGAGAGGATAATAACATCTGACAAACCTGGTCGTTATTGTAAGCAAAGTGGGGTCATCACCATCTGTTGAATGAAGGAAATTTACTTCAGAGCGAAGGACAAACTTGAGTCAAATGTCGGAATTAATCAGCGCGTGTACTTGATTATATATACTAATCTCCAGTAGGCCAAGAATAGAAATAAATGTCATATGGGAGTCGGTAATAAAGGTAGAAAATGCATAAGTCTTTATAAATGCTTACAAGTGTGACAGCAGTGTGCAACGGAACAGCAAGCAGGTATTGCTTAAGGCACAGCATTTACATGGAAAAACCTAGTTAATTAAATCGTTTGGTGAATAGCAATTGGGAGTTAAATCCTCGGCCAATGTGGCCGTGCACTCAATGGAAACTGAGCAAACAAAAACTGAGCAATAATAAATAAGATCTAGAGAAAACATCTAAAGACATGGATAGAGGAACGCTAAAACTCTACGACTGTAGATTACACAATGGCTTCATTTGGAAATTCTTTGGTGGTTACCCGGATCGACTCTAGACAATTTCTGAAAGTATGAGCTATACGGTAAACATGCTGTTACGATCGCAATCACATGTCGCATATCCCCTTAGGGTGGCAGGGGCAAAATATCTACTGCCGCCACAGCAGCAGTGATGTGTGTTGGTCAAGGAAGATAAACGGAACCCAACCCTCTTCAGACAGGTTCAATTTCAGATCTTTCCTTATACTCGACAGGTTGCCAACCAAGGCTCAAGATCACAATGTGTATTACTATTTACTCATAGCTAGGGGGAAAGATAGATTTTTACCTTTCCCAAAGCTTATAGTACGTAAGTGAATGCAATGAACACGATGAGTATTCTAATTTGGCAGTCCGCTTTCTCAATCTGATCCACCATTTATTACTAGCTCCAACAGCTGTATTTAAAGCAAATAATACTTTTCCACATAATTTCAACAATCTCTGCATTTTCCCAAGTAATTTCCATCTTTTAAATTATCTACGGATAGATTGAAAACCTGGATTATAGATCTATAAATATACATGAATAATATTTTTGCATATGTAGGAAAATTATTACAAATAATACGATCGTTAATAACTTTTTTTCGGAAATAAAACGAAATTTTTTTTTTTAATTTCGAATCCGAATAAAATGGGTTTAATTCAAATGAGGGTTTAACAAGGAGTATGTGTATAGATTCAAAAACACTTTTAATTTCCTGAGTCACTATTTCGATTAAGATTTAATGTTTCAAAACTACGGTATTTTTACAATATTCACCACGGCCTCACGTAACTGAATATATATTAAATATTTTGTAGAGCAATCTTTCTGCTTTTCTAGCTGATTGTTTGTTATTCGAGTTTATTATCACTTAGCGTCTTTTGAACATTCTTGGCTTATTTATCAGATTAGAGGATCAGTTCGGTAGAATAATAGTTTGTTTTTTTATGCAAATATTTATCAGTTTTACTAGAGGCTGTTATGGAATGGGTTTCCTGAGAACCAATGGCAACGATCTAGATCTTACATAGAAAAGAAAACGATCAAATGATTAGAACAGACGAAAACATGAATGGAACGAGAAGAAAACAAGATGAGATTTATTAGGAAAGAAATATGTAGAGATTGGGAAGATGATGAAAAGGAAGAACTTGAGAAGTTTAAGATGAACGGTATTAAGTAGTTTCTATTAAATGACGAAAAAAAAAACATAAAGCAGAGGTTAAATAGTAAATGTATGTTTAATAACTAAAAGTAAAGTTAAAAACAAAAGATATAAAAAAAGAAAATTATTAGGAGAAAAAGGAGAAAATAAAAATAAAATATTCGGAAATTTGAAGTAGAAATATAAGAGGAAGAATAAAGAAAAAAGAAATGAGAATAAATAAAAGGAATGAAGTTCCAAAATATATAAGCGAAGAAAGAAACATGAATTTTCAAAATTGAAAGAGTTAAACAAAAAGATCATCATGAATAAGAAGGTAAAGCAATAAAAGTTCATATAAGAATGAAACTGACTGCTGAAAAGAAAGATATATAAAAAATACAGGTAGATGAAAAAATGAAAAAAAAAACGCGAAGAGAGAAATTCAAACGATAAATGAAGGGGGAAAAGAAAGAAGAATAAAAGAGAAAATAAAGTAAGAATGATTTAGAGAAAAAAGTCAAAAAGATCGAAGTTAACTTTGTTATTTTTAATGTTGTTTGAGTCAGTTCTTATTGCTCAGTCATGAATCATGTACATTAAAACCCTGGATAATTCTACGTAACATTTTGTAAACATTATTGAAATTAAACCAAGTTTATATTTATTTTTAATTTTTGTTCTACTTTGTTTTTTTTCTTATAACATATTACAAGTCCAAATAAAAAATATTCATTAACTCTCATTTTTTGTTTTGATCGTTTTTGTGCAAGTCCATTCAACAGATTCGATCATTATCGTCAATTGTAGTTTGTCAATATGGTAGACAAAACTTTGCTGGCTTGGAATGCTAGAATGTAAATTAGTTCAAATATATGTGTACCGCATAAAAGTGGCCCTATGTAAAACGGGTTTACTAAGCATGACAACACCAGAGAAACATTTATAAATGTCTGTAGCTGTTCTTCTGGTTATTCTTGTTAGTAGTAGTTGTTGTAGTATTAATATTTCCTTTGATTTCTGTTGTATACTCATTTCCTTCACTTTTCCAACCAAAAATGTAAAGTCAAAAATGACCTCTTGACATTTTCCAATTAAAAAAAATAAAATTATGAAAATCAAACAAACCAAAATCCTACATATTCAACATAGACAAAGCTCATTGCAAGGTGTGAGCTGGACCTTTGAGAATAACTCCCTCTAATCTCCTAATTCTTTGGGAACCAGGAATCTCGTAAATTAGTTAATCAAAACTGTCTACACCCAAATAAATTATTATTATTATTATTGTTTTTATTTTCTTTGATTTCTGGCGTTTCCACATTTCTTTCCGGGTCCCGCCCAGGGACCTAAGGTTAGAAATGGCGTCATGACACTTTCCACTGACAAAAAAAAAAAAAAAAAAAAGAAATTACATAGATAAAGCCCTTCGTAAAGGTGGGCTGTACTTGTCAGAACAATTTTTGTATCTTCTTGAGGCATGGACTTCCAGGAATCCCTTCAATTAGTCTACTGCAATTTTTTCCAACCAGTCCTAGGGCTCCAACTACAACAGGGATTGTTGATGTTCCCATATGCCACATTTTCGAGATTTCTATTTCAAGGTCCTTGTACTTTGACAAGATTATTATTGTTATTATTAGTATTGTTATTATTATTATTTTCGAGATTTCTTTTTCAAGGTCCTTGTACTTTGACAACTTTTTGAATATCTTTAAAGATACATTGCAGTCAGCAGGGACTGCCATTTTTTTTTGTTTGTGGTCTTTAATAAGAATATCTGTTCGATTGGTCTTGATTGTTCTGTCAGTGTGTATTGTGTAGTCCCATAGAATTGTAACAGGTGCTATCTCCATAACCGGGTCTGGGTGGTGTTCATACCAGTTTCTTTCAGTTTCCTTCCCGTAGAAGTTGCAGATTTATTATTATTATTATTATTATTATTATTATTATTATTATTATTATCAATGTTATTATTATTATATACAGATCAGAAATTACCATTTGCAGTGCTGGATATCGGTAATTTAATGCGGGTTATTCGTTTAAGCATAATTAAATCGTTGTGTGTTTTAAGTTTTATCCTTGTTATGAATTATATATAGTAACTCTGTGTTATCTGCTATTATTGGTTTTAGATTAAAAGTTGTATCTGTGACCGAATTGATAAGGTACAAGATAAACTTCAAGAGAATGTAGTGCAAGCCCAATGCAATAATTTTCTATCCTTCAAGATTAATAATATTAGTGATGTAATATGAATGAACAGCTTTTATATAAACAATTTATTCAATAACGTAATATCAATTTCTGAGCCAATTAAAGAATGTTGTTTATACTAATATCCACCCAATACAAGACAGAAGAGCCTTTCAAGAAAGAGGGTTACCATGCACTGTAGTATGTGCATAAGAAAAGGCAATAAATTAGGTTCATGAGTTTATGCAAGAAAGATAACAGTTAACCCTATATTTGATGAGGTTAAAATTCTAGTGTTCTGGAAATTTCTGACCGAAAGTCTTTTTTCTAGAAAGCAGTAGTTATATGCTAGAATACATCGGACTGGAACTTATTTCTTACTAATAGATGACAAAAGAAATGAGGATTATTCATTATTGTATACTGTGCATGTTGGGAAATATCTGCAAAAATACACAGACTATAACTCGTCAGAACATTGGCGATGGAAATAACGATATACCAATAAGGGACTTGACGTGTATTTTTTGTATAGGAAAGGTGTTGTATGTTCGTAAATAATTCATCGCCCGCAACGCTGCGTTGACGTGCCAGGAACTCTAGTGAAAATCGAGCGGCTCTATCGCAAATATGTCAGGATTCCTCATTTTTTGGTCTGATCTGTCTTTTGTAAATATAGAGTAGAGCAGAAGGTTGTCGGGTAATACTGGAGCGGTAAAATTAACTGACCCGAAGCATATCAAAACGTTTACCTCAGTACAATGACAGAAAAACAAATATGTCCGTAAATGAAATACCTGTCATTCACTGCCAAATAAAACTGAAATCTGTCATCGAAATTGAGAGAAGTGTTCCTCCTTACTTCACAAATGATTCTCGATGCTGTAATTATTATTAGCAGTGTAGCAATAGATCTTGTGAATGCGGAACATATGCGATTCTGCGCATCAACTTTAGTAGTATTTTTGGCTAGTTACTAAATATGCTTAAGTGCAAAAACTCGTTCTAAAATTTTTACTGTAAGCAAGCAGAATCGTATATGTAATAACTATATATATATATATATATATATATATATATATATATATATATCTTCATACATGCTTCATTAAATAATATAGACAAGTGTGGTCTATTTTATGTAAATTCTTTTCTTAACGTCTGATAAGCTATATATATATATATATATATATATATATATATATATATATATAAAACAGAGGATGTCTGTGTGTCTGTCTGCCTGTCTATGAGATGCATTTTCACTCGAGATTTTTCCAAGTGATTTTGAACAAACTTGGAACGTATATTGTACAATGAAAAAGGTAGGTTCTTAGCGTAAAAAATCGATAATTAATAAAAAAAAAAGTCAATAATCGATAAAGCTGATCAAAAATCGATGAATTCAATATTTTCCCTCCGATTTCGGCCAAACTCGGTATGTAGGTTACATGACGAGCTTAACGATACTTCATTAATATTTCTACACCACTGCGTTTAGCGAAAAACCGCGAAAAAAGAAAAATCGAATTCAACACAAATTTTAAATTAAAAACTTCTTAAATTTTCAAGCAATCTAATACAAACTTTTCTCAATTGTAGCCAACAATAAGTGATAGTTTAACAGTCATTTAATGGGGAGTTTTACTGATTTATTTCTTATTTTTCGTTGATCTTTCAAACAAATTTCATCAAATTTAATAGTTGTTTTATCCCTGGTAGCACACTGAAAAATTTAATTTCCATACTCCAAAATAATTTTGGTCTTAAGTGGGTCTTTATGTTGCATCTTTTATCTCTACATGTCCTCGGCGAACATCGATTGAATAAATAAAGACTTATCTCTGTTATATCAGTAACTGGATTATTTCAAAATGTTTTTTTTAATGAAAGTATTTTAAAGTAATTGAAGATACATTCGGTTACATCTAAACATGACGCTGTTTTTGCTCCATTCTAATTGAACGCTTTTTTTTAATCAAGCGGCTGGGTACAGCTGAAAGTCGTTTATAATGAAACACTAAGTAGATTGATATGTATGGAATAAACTATGAAACGAGAGACACTATGTCTACTCGGATGTAACAGAGCAGAACTATTATTCCAAGCAAGGTATCAATGGTTTTGCTAGTTGATATATTAGATGTATGTGGAAAAGTGTGGATTTAGTCTACTATTGTCTGCAGGCATATATAATGTCCAATATTTACGCCACTTAACCAAAGAATATTTGCAGACTCAAAATTTGTTTTTATATAATCTTCGAGTTGCGGTGGTATCCGAACGGGTCTCTATGTATGTGGCATAGTTTTTTTTTTTTTTTTACGTTACATCTTGTTTCTCTTTTACGCTAAAATAACATAACTAATTTACAAATTTTGAGTCCACATACTACCACTCTGAACGTTGTCAAAACAAGATTATGAAGAAGAAAACACGCAGGAGTATAATGACATCTTTAAACGAGGTTCGAAGTTTGAAGGAACAGGTGTAAAAGTTAAACTCTATGGGGATACGTGAACAAGATAATGGCTGACCCGACGAGGTTAAAATTGTAATGATCGGAGAAACATCGTCGGTTACACAAAGTAGCAGTTTGTAGGAAGAATCTGTTTAAGTTTTTTCTTTGATTTAGATCTCAGAAATGGAATACGATGAAATTGGCTGTGGTACGTTACAATATTTGGTGAATAACGTGTCTACTCTGTGAATGTCAGTATTACTAGAACTTAGCAATATAGTTCGTATGAATATTTTTTTTAATGAAAATAGCTAAGGGAAACGAGAAGGTTTTGACGTTGCGTATGAAAGACTATAGATTATAGGGTGGAAAATAATTAATCCCCTTAAATATGATGAAGAACAACATAAACCATATTTATATGCGTGTGAACTAATTAAGCTGTGCTTTGACGAAACGTCCACTTACGACTAGAATTCATTGAATATGATCTCACCGCACGGTCAATTTATTTCCAAGTTGATTATCCCTATTTTTAACGTAATTGATCACTTTTATTTTAACCTGAATACAGGGAAATTCATTTTGGTCTTTGTATGGATACAACCTAAACTAGAAAATATATCACTCCGCCATAGTCATATGAGTTCCCATATCGCGATCTTTGGATGTGGACATTTGCTTCATTAACGGAACTATTAATAACCATAAATATTCCCGGTGTCACATCTCTCCTATTTTTTTTTTTATTTCATTATAGAACGCATACATCACTTGAGTTCTCGTTACCGTGAGAGTTATAGAAAAAGACAGCAACGAGAGTGAGACAACACGAAATATTGTGTTGGAGTTAGAATACGGATGATTGAGTGTGCAAATATTACTTGGTTCATATAAATTAGTCTACGATGTTTTGCTTTTTGTTCTTTTAATTGGCATATTGCTCGTTTTCAAATAAAACACTGTGCGTCGCGGGGATTATTTCAAAATGGAAATTACTCGTCGCTTGCTTTAATTCCAATAAATGGCTTTAGAATGGCTTTGCAAAACGAGATTTATGCGTTCGATTTAAACATTATTATTTCTACTACTAATACTATTAGGACTACTACTATTATTATTACTTCTATTATTATTATTATTATTGTTATTATTATTATTATTATTATTATTATTATTATTTGTGTATGTTATGTTTCCAGCTTTGTCGCCTCTAGAGCCCTATAAGAGAATTTTCTTATTATATCATTTTTCTTAGTATATGGGATATTCCTAGTAAGGCAATCATTTTGGGCAACTTGTATGTTGATGTTACCAGGGACACTGTTAGTAATATTGTCCATCCCTTTTCTCCCGAGGCCCCGGGCTCCGATCACTATTTGTACAGTCTCAGTTTTCATTCGCCATATCGTGTTAATCTCGATCTACATGTCTTGAATTTGGACAATTTCTTGATCTTTTCCATGGAGGTGTTTTTCTATGTCAGTAAGCATACACTTCCTGAATTTCTTGTCTTTTATAATAATATAAGTTTTGTTAGCTTTTATTTCCCTGCCAGTTTAAATTGGTATGTCCCAGAGGATAGTTACATCGCTATTTTGGGTAACTATATCTGGTTGGCTCTCATACCATCTCTCAGTGGTTTCGATTTTGTGCTTCTTTCATATCTTCCACTGCACATATGTCGCTACCTAGTCATGTTTTATTATCATTATTATTACTACAATTATTATTATGTTCACTATTATCATTAGTATTATTATTAGTATTAGTAGTAGTAGTAGTATTGGAGTAATGGATAGCGGCTCATATTGCGGAGAGTCGTGTTCGAAATCCAGTCGAATCCATTACATTCACTTACGTGCAAATACCCATGGGAAAAGTATGAATCATCTTCTTCTTCCCCCAGCTATGGGTACATAGCAGGAGAGACGGGGTTGTATAGACTTGGATGGCAACTGATCTACCACAGAAAGAAAAGGCAACCTACTGCGGGGGAAAAAATTGCCCCGTCAGTCATGCATCCAAAAATACATGACTAAATATGTATTATGCATAATTGACATACTGTTAATTATTATTACTACTACTACTACTATTGTTGTTATATTACATTATTATTGCATTTTCTTTATTAAGTCGCTGGTCATGTTTGTTACGGAAAATAAGCGGTCATAGTCCATGTAGGGACATTTTATCAGTACAACCGAAAGTCTTTGAAGTAATGGTTGAATCAAATAAGTAATGAGAAAGCGAAAATCGGAGGCAGGCGACTGTTTAATATTTAAGACTAGCAGTAGAGCCAGACGTTGCCCGGGGATGTAACAGTAAGAGATAGATCAAGTATCGACCCTCATAAAGACTGAAAAATAAAATTGACAAAGATTATTGTTTAAGGTTGACGGACACGCATGTCTTAATTAGCTTTTTTTTTTTTTTTTTTTTTTTACGAATTGGTCAAACCCAAACTCAAACAAAAACATTGTTTTCAATCGTTATGATTCTACCGATTGAATAAAATTTTAGTATAAACAATTGTCTTGTAAATGGAATTTTTAAAGCATTCTGAATGTAAAAATAAAGAAAAAAGTGTGCAAGACAATAAGATACACTACCTTCCCCCAAAAAGTGAAGTTTTGTTGAAATCGGTTGAAAAATGTACGAAATCCGTTCAGATATATAAACGAACACACACAAACAACCTGGGTTTTATAATGTATAACTCAATATGAGTTGTCCCTTTTTCATTCTCGCAACAGCGATGCCTCTTAATCGTGTTTTGAAATTGATTTCGTGCACAAACAATTGTGTTTTTCCAATTTTTGGCCTGTCAGAACCACCGCAAGATAATTTTACGTAGTCCTGTGAAGTTTTGTTGAAATCGGTTGAAAAGTGTAGGAAATCCGATCCGATATATAAACGAACAGACACACACACACACAACCTGGGTTTTATAATAAATATGACGATTGCAGAACGAAATCAACGTGTTTGGTCAGTACGGATAGGGGTGACCTCTTAAGAATCCTTGGATGTGCTTGTGGCTAAATGGATGACAGCTCTAAATTGGAAATCGGACAGCCGATTAATCTCATTTCTTCTTAGGAGGATACGTTTTCATATCGCATTTGATTCTGTAAGATTATTTGGCTAAAAAATACAGCAATGCAATTATAATTTAATCATGAATTAATGTTATTCTCTGGAATTAATTATAAATTTGAATTTTCATATTTTCATTTCGTCATTAAATAACTCATACGGGTTGATATATTGCTAAGCAAAGCAAACAACAGCTATGTCAGTTGCATATCCACAAAGGCGAATGCAGGCGAATACAAAAAAGTTGTCACGTTATCTACACGAGCGTCTGCAGCTCGTGTGAAATGTTCGGAACGTTTTATCAGAATGTGCAAATACACGAGAAAAAGAGATTAATAACATGCCGAGGTATAATTAAGTGAATCTTACTATAAACATGACTGAATACAAGTTGAAAAGCAATAAGAAATTGCACAGGCGATTATGCTTAGCCATACACGGAAATTTATGAAAATAAACAAGAAATTGTACTTGGAAATTATGAGTGAATATTATTAGTAAATATTCATCTTACACGATCTCTTACAAGTAAGACGAACGGAGCTGCACTGATATAGATAATAATACCTTCCAAAAAAAGACAAATTATTAATAAAAGGAGAGAAATCCTAAGAAACAAAGAAAAGAGTGCTGAACTGTTATGCAACAGCAGTCATTTTATATAGTAGAACATGATCAGTAATTCACTCAGAGTGAATTTAATTTGTTTGATTCATCCGTAGTCTACGGCATATCAACTCATTCCAGGTTATTTAGAGCCATATAACACGTTTAGACTGCATTTTCTTTATCTGTAGATAATAATACAAGTTTTACTAATAAAACTATAGCAGGGAGTTTATTTGCGTATAAGTGAATATAACGAACCTAAACTGAATTGGAACTCGGCTCTCCGATTAAAGATACTGAGCCTTTTGAAATTCCAGCACTACAAAATTTCAGGTTACAGTATCTGGTATTCCCAAATGGTTACACATCTAGATACTGACATGGCTGGTCTTTGGTTATCTTAGGTGATCGTAATGGAATAGGTGTTTCAACGTGTTGTGGCAGCAAGCCAGAAAAACAAAAAATCTGAGACAGCAGAAATAAGATTCTACAGAGGGATGATGAGAATGCTATTCATGGAGAATGAAATCATTGAAGAAGCTTTAAGTAAAATGGAAGCAAAATGGACACGTGGAGAATAAAAAAAAGTTATTTGAAACTTTTAAGAAAAGATGGCTTACATAATATCATATTCAAAGAACATGTTGCAAACCAGTGGGAAACATCAAGTGCACTAAATAACGAGTTTGTGAAAATAGGTTAGAGGACAGAGTTTGAGAAGGATAGTAAGAAGACAAATATCCCTAAGAGCAAAAAAAGAAAAGAATGTTGTAGAGAGGCATGATCACCTCCTTTATGAAGTGATAAGGCACATTGAAAAAATAGGAAAACGGATGTGTTTTCTTTTTCATTGGTAATTCACTCAAATTCCGCAGCTGACCGACGGAAGGAAATATAGAGAATGGTAAAATCAAAGAATTTTTTTTTATGCATACAACGTGTGAAAGCACGTGCGATACCCTGCTATCGTCAGCCGCCAACCAGGGGCGGGTAGGGTGGTAATGTCACCATTGGTGCCAACAGCAGCTTTTACCACCAGACAGTGTGTAGTGTCAGACACTGCGATATAGAACGTTGTGTTCAATGTGTTTGCTTTTGATCGTTAAACAAAACACAACGAGCTCGTAACGACCTTTATCAATGACGTTAAATTTTTGCTAATGGAGGAAGTGCAACTGGACTCTTGTGTTCAAATTCCAGCTTAGTCTCTTCCGTTATCATTCTTATTAATGTTCTTGAGAACATTGTTCTTTATGGGATAAAAATCATGGCGACATAGCTCAGTAATTTTCTGTGGCACACAAACTAAAAGAAGGAGAGTTCTGAATACAAAATCGTACAGAAGGCAAAGGGAAATCACTCCACTTTATTTTCCAAGAAGTCATAAGAATTTGCATATAATAAAGAAAAGAAAACTGTGAAGAACCATGGTCTCCCGGGTCCTGAAACGATTTAACGTAATGGATGTTTAATCATATATATGGCATTTACATTAGACAAATTATTATTTTTCGTGTATAACTACTACTAAACACATGCCGTTGAAAATGACAGAATATAGAAGATTTTATTATTGAGATACAGTGAAAAAGAAGCTTGAAACTATTCATTAAGATTTAATAAAGTGGAGAGCAAGTATTGAAAACAAAAACATGAGGTCAACGAATAATTTAATTATTCCCATCCTTACTAATAAATGTCTTAAAATTTCTTATTATATTGCATTTATTTATATAAAAAAAATTTAAAAAAAATATCATGCATTACATTCTTTACATAAACAAGGGTTATATTCAGAAATTAAACAGAAACCGGTGGAGTATTTAGACAATTAGTTTCCATTTTACTACATTTCTTTCCTCACATGTTTCATTAAAATGCTAATATTGAATACGCGCCTGTCCATGGGTTGAATTGCTCAGCAGTAATTTCAATTCTCACATCATAATTGGGAGCTACTTGTGGACAGTTTAGCCAATTGATTCTTTTATAAATACTATTCTTGTAAATATTTGTTTAATTATTCTTGGAATTTTCTTAATCATGACGGCATCCGTATTTGTCTAAGTCATTTAGAGCGGCACTCAGATACATTCTGTAGTAAGTTATCGACATTCTTCTTGGTCATGGGATAGGCTTTGTGCTTTGCCGTCAGTGTCGCTCTGTATTTTTTATCTTTCAATCGTTTTTTCCAATTAGGTTCGCTGTTATATTAAACATGTGAAACATTCATAATTAAAAGATAATGAAGAAAACCGGATTTATAATATGCTAAGTTTAGTATCTGTCAATATTACTGAGATGAGGTATTATGTACATTATTAAGACTAATGTCCTCATCTTTTCGCCATATTTATTACAACGTTTCGGCAGAGTGGATAAAGGCGTTGGTTATATTAAGTGACAGGACCCAAAGCGTGTGAGTTCAATACCCGATTAAGTCAGTGGAGAATTTGGAGAGGGTAAATAGCAGGAGAAAACTGGTAACTGACATCCTTTAAAAATAAGGTACGTGGAACTAGAACAATCTAATCTAGTGATCGAAATAAAGGGTTCATTTTGACATTCCAACTATCTGAATAAGGCTGGAGCGTTCAACGGGCGAAACGTTGTAATGTATATGGCGACAAAGATGAGGACAATAGTCCGAATAATGTAAATAGTATGCTAATATTAATTTATAAATATTGGATATCTTGACAATATATTAAATATAAATATCATTTTCTCAACAAATTTAATAGAGTTCGTGCCTACATGTGTGTATACGATCACATAAACACTGCCAGTAACGTTTAATTAAATATTTCCGTTGAGAAATATATTTTCGTTTATAGTTTAAATATATATTCAGTTATTATAAGTATAATTATTGTCCTGTTTATTAATGTCAGGTTGTTCTAAACAACTGGTATGACCATATTTGGCGGCAAGATATACAACGAAGGCCCAGACTATGCGCGATTAACTCTCAAAACCCCAAAATGGAACAAGCAGATGATGATTACAACAGATCTCAAAGATTGAACCAGCGGATGACGAGATCTACGCATGGCGGACATGCTACAGAAGGCACCACTCGACATTGTAACTGTGTGAGCATCAGTCCGTTTCTGTTTCATAATTGAATTCTGCATGTCTCATTCCATATGTTTTGCATGTGTGTGGGTTACTTCCTGGCAAACGTAGTCACAATTTACACAAATGCACTTTATGAACACTTTCATCTACGCTGTATTTTTTCCACCTCCAACAAATTCTTGCAAAGTGAAATGGCGCAGGTTTTTCTGAAACTGAAATCATCTATTCCTTGACCTGAATGTTGGCAACAAATTTTGATAATCAACGCCATCATCGTAAAGGAAGCAGTCAGCAAAGAAAACTTTAAATTCTTGGATAAAGATGCTGAGAATTTAATAACTAAATTCGTGACACGAAATACATACTTATTTCTTAATCGTCCACATATGCCGTCAAAAATGAAAGTTTTATTATTAGAAATCACTTCTAATGTGGTCATATATGACACAATATGCATTATATTATTAATAATATACTTTGCGTCATATATGACAAACAATTAAAATATTTGAAATGTACTTTTTTCTAAATAGTATACAGCCGGTAAACTAATTTAAAGACTATTATTACTACGCCATTGTATCTTTATTCGGTAAAAGAAATCCCCTGTCATATTAATGCATTAATTAAAATTTTATTAAATTTATCCTGTCTAAGTATAATGGGACAGGAAAGATATAAACACATAGATAAATACACAGCGTTAATTATTAGATAGTGTTGAATTTCGCATTTTAGAAATTTTTTTTTCTTATTAATTCTTACTTTTCAGTCCTAAAAGATTTCAAAAATATTTACATCTACTTTCTGGACATAACTTATTCTCCGTACTGCAGTTCTTTTCCTACTGAGAAATATTCGCAAGTTTATCGCTAATCTATCAATGTTCCGACAATCCCCCTTCTTCAGTGCCGCCAAAAACCATGACCTCATTGCTATGTCCACTGAGTTGAATCCCTTTATCCCCTTAAGTATTCCTTTGGATTGAAAGGCGCCCAGCACCAAAAGTTATTTCTATGAATAGCTATTCTGACTGCCTGTATACTTTCTAGAATAACTACAATATTAATAGCTTCAAGTCTAATACCGCACGTTATCTATCCGTTAGAGCCTCGGAATCTTCCCTTTCTACTACCTTTACTTATATTCATATAACACATCTTATCCAATAATACTCTATCTTGAGTTGCTGGAGAACCGCGCATCGGATAAACTTGTAAAAAACAATAAAAATAAAGCACAAATCTCCAAGGAGATAATGTTATTTTGCAACAAAGAAATATTTATATATTAAAACGTGTAAAGAACTGCACGCAGACAACATGAAATATAGGTAAAAACATTTAGTATGTAGAATACAAGCTAAAGTTGAATGTACATCTACGATTAATATATATAATCATATTATTAAAATTAACTAGAAAATTGGAAGAAATCTTCATGTATTAAAAAGAACAAATCAAAGTAAATGAAAAGAAAGAAAAATGTTATTTATATCCATTAATTATGGGAGGAAATAGAAAATATTAAAAACACATTAAATATCTCATGTCAATATTGAAAAAATAATATTATATTTTCTATTAATGTATTACACAATTTCACAGGTAATCTTTTTACGAATCGAAACTTATTGCCATACGTAAAAATATGCATCATTGACACCACAAACACTCCACAAACAAAAATTAAAAGAAAAAAATATTTTTACATAATACTAAAAGACAATATGGAACTTTGTATAACGAAAGACATAAAATTAATGATCTTATAATCGAAAAAAAAACAATCCGTATTAAATGAAATGTATTTTGGCAGAAATGACATTATTTTAAAAATTTGTAAAGTAGTTCACATGTATAAAATATATGATACACACTTTTCATGTGTAATCTGTTAAACCGATTTAAAAATGGTCTCTCTCATACGATGTGTGTATATTTGAATTGATATTTAATTGCAGTGTTCAAGCTGCTGTCAAATTATAGCCATAAAGCTATTGTCTGTAATAGTGATAAAATTCAGTTCCTGATAATGCCTGAGACTATCTTAAGTATTCGATGAGAAAGAGTAAAGAGATTAAATTTAAACATTTTATCCAGAATTTTACATTGAATATAGTCCAATATCTTCGAAAATTAAAAAAAAATCAAAAATATATTAGACACACAGCCTGTTGATTGAATTTCAGAAATATTGTTTATATATATATATATATATATATATATAATAATAATAATAATAATAATAATAATAATAATAATTTTCTAATGAACGCTGTCAGCCGTAGCATTTAAACGCACAAAGAGCAGTAATAACATAGTTTTTGCCTTAACAGATTTACCCATGGTAATGATTTCAGAATGGGATTGGAAGTACTTGCGAAGTAAAAATGATTCTCATTGTTAAATAAAATAATTAAACTGATAGTATCTTTTGACATCGTCAGTTTGTTCCTCTTCATGAAACCATTAGCATATGTGCTGGTGTTCTATATAGAGTTCGTTTGGGTCCGGTCAGCATTCCTGACAATCTGTTTTTAGAGTTGAATTTGTTTTTTTAATAATATGATGTATATCCAGACTGATGATGTTGCTATCGTTAGTCCTTTGGGCCCTATTTTGGCCAATATTTGGGTACCCTATTATGAACGACTTTTGTTCGTCAAGGTGCATAAAACCTATGTTTGCATGAGGTATGTTGACGACAACTTCTCAATTTTTGATTCTGCCAGTGATGCTGGTAATTTCTTCTCGGAACTTAATTCTGTCCATCCATCCCTTCAGTTTACTATGGAGCTTGAGCATGATGGGACAATACTCTTTTTGTCTGTTCTCTGTTGAGCGTAAAAATGGGGTATTCTATACAAGCGTTATATCTAAACCGACATTCACAGGCTTAGACACGAGTTGGAATTCTTTTGTCTCCAAAGTCTGGAAGATTAGTCTAATTTCGGCCCTAGTTTGCTTGATGGAGAAATTGCTATTATCCAAAAATTTTTGAAAGTAAGGGATATCCTAACACTATCTTCAAACGCGTTATAGATAGTAAATTAAATAAATTTTGGAACCAGTGGTTTCGAGACATAGTCAGTGCCCTATTTATTTACGGTTACCTCGACTTGGCGGGAATTGATAGCTGTTGTCTGACAAAATTTCAGCTTGTACCCTGTCATGTTACAATACTCTTAGTTGCGCACAGCTTTTCAAACAAAATCTGCGTATTCCCTCCTTTAGCAAGGGTCGTTAGTCCTATTTTCAGAAAAGAAATAGTGGTATACAATTTCAAATGCCGATGTGAAATGGCGTACATAGTACAAACCAATCTGAGATTGTAAACCCTGATTGCGAAACATTTTTCCGCCTATTTGCGTTCACGTAATCAAAACCAAATTTAAAGAACTACTGAAGCAGTCTAAGATTCTCCGATTGGGCAGCATTTGCAAGACAGCCTTGACTGTGCCGTCGAATATGAAGAAGCATGGTCTTCAATTCTGCTCAGTGCTTGCTCGGTTTACCATCTCTGAGTTCTTGAGGCTGTGTACATAAAAGTTAACCAGACGAGCCTATGCAGACAAAAGGAACATTTTATGCGCTCCTTGCGATTGATCGAGGGACTCTGAGTTTCACTCATCCATTTTATGTTACTTTGGAAAATTTTAATCATTGTATTAATTATTTACAGTTAGAACTTTTCTATTTTAATTGTGTTCAAACTTTCCATCCACTTTTGTGATTATTGTGCGTGTGTGCGTGTGTGCGTGTGCAAGCGTGTGTGCGTGCGTGTATATGTATATATAATAATAATAATAATAATAATAAAAACCTACCAAGGTTTCACCTAAACGGATCTTCAGGGTACAGTTATATATATATATATATATATATATATATATATATATATATATATATATATATATATATATATATATGGAGAGAGAGAGAGAGAGAGAGAGAGAGAGAGAGAGAGAGAAAGAAAGTGAGATTAAGAGATTATACGAGAGAGAGAGAAAAAATCTCTATTAAAACATGTGAATTTCTTCGAAAATGTTTATCCTTGCTCTTCTGCTTGATTACTTTCTCTATTCCCCTCAGGGAATTCTATTTTGCTTTGGCAAAATTCAAACTGGCTTATTTTTACAAGTAATTGCCATCTAATAGATGTGTCTTTCCGTTCCACGTTTTGCAGTTCATTAGGGCAAATACTTTACCCAATAATTACGGAAAAATAAGGTATAAATATTCATTGCAATTGCTTTGGGAAGGATATAATTTTTTGAATTGAAAAAAAAATTATATTGTTTAACGCATTTTTGCACATGCCTTTTTAAGGAAATATTGTGAATTAAACTTGTTTGGAGCTTTGTCAACTGGACCAGGAGAACCCGATTTTTTTTTCCTATTTTAAAACTAATTTGCTATTTTTAAAAAAATTTTCTTGCATGAATATCTATCAGCTCATCAATTTAAAAAAAAAAGACCTTTATGTGCTTAATTAAGTGTCTTTGTTAGATTTCATTTAAAAGAAATGTAACTTAGTGCGTCTTTCTTATTCGCAAATAAAACAATTGGAATTGTGAATGACTTTCGAATTAGGCAAATTTGTGCAACGCATCTATCGACACGAATTTGAAAATTTTCGGACTAATCAAAATTTAGATAATATCAAAAGAAATACATTTTGAACACTGAAAGGCAATCAAATTTGGAGTGACATGCATAGTATATACTTTATGAACTCATTTAATATTTCTTCACGAATGTGGACCATATATTAAACTGTAGTGGCCCGATAAGAGATAGGTTTGTTTCTGTATCTGTATATGTGTCAGTGTATGATTTTGCGTTTCTTTGTGTGTATTCAAGTGTAGGTTTGTTTTGTGTAGTGTGTTCTGCCATTCAACTGTTTTTACGCATGGCTGTATGTAAAGTACAATCATCTGTTTTATTTCGTATCGTGCAAGTAATCGTTCGTGTACTTAGGTTTTTTCATGCGTGCATGATCTTCCGTACATATTTTTCTATAACACGTGCGTATGCGGGTATTTCTGTGTGTGTGTGTGATCATTCAGTTAATTATTTGCATGCATTTATCTATGCAGCAGCAGTGATTTCTCGTGTCAGTATTTATGTACTCATTCGTGTATCTCTATGTGGGTGTGGGCCTGTGCATCTGTATGCTTTTCTTATTTTAACCTCTTGCGTCTCAGTATCTTTATTGTCGCATTTGGGATGAAATGAGTAAAAAGAACTGCGTTTCAATGTGTATCTGTGCGAATAGTCACATTTGTTTATAGCTTAGATTAATTTATCTTTTTCAGTGAGATGGCGTACATTCCTAATATGAATTGAAGCATAGAGAATTTATTCATTTATTTCTTTACCATACAACCTTTTCTTTTATCATTGTCTTCATTCATGTAAACTAGATAAATAAATCTTTGCATCTGATGTGTTGATAGGATTCAGAGCTTTTCTGCAGTCTACTAAATAAACAGAATATTGTGTTATATGTATTTACAAAGTTTTTCCCGTATATAAGAATAAATTTGTGAGGCATTCATTTTCATTCATTTCAGTAATGATTCAAGTGATGCGGCAAATACACTGATGCATGAATTAATTTCTCATTACAATACATACATACATATACATATATGTTATAGTCCGGTTCCTTGTATCACGTTGATAGTCCAAGGTAGAACCTATAAAGAAGAACTCGAACACAGGTATGGAATAACACAGATATATTACAAACAGGAATATATACAGATAAATAGAAGTGTTAGTATGAACAATCAGTATTAGTAGAGAGAACAATTTAGTCTCGACCAGTATCACTATTCCAATGTCTTGCAGTAATTGTCTGAACGCGACTCTGTTTCAGACTGCCTCTGACTCGACTCTTGACTAGACTTGAACTACTGACCCAACTGACTCCTTGCCTACTTCTGAGGCTCAGTATTTATTAATTATGAAATAGTCCATTATTATTATTATGGGTAAGATCCCATAACAATATATATATATATATATATATATATATATATATAATTTCTTATCAAATAATTCATGTCTTCTTACTATAAACAACATTTTAGTGTATATATGTATGCATGTGGTTATAAGTGTTTTTTTATTATTTTTTTCCCAATCAGATAAATTAGTAGGAAAGCCAATCCTTGATTAAGGAATTCAATAAATCAAAAGACCTTCCTCGAGCAGTAATGAAGCCTGCGTGCCCTTTTTGTACATCAAAGAAAACATTCTTTAGCCAAAGGTATGGCGCTATCATTTTGGCATGGGATATCTACCTGACAGAGCAAGTTTTAAAATATATATTGAAGTAAATGCCATCTATATTTGGGGCTTCTATGAATCTATACCTGCTTGCTCCAGTTCCACACAAGAATTGTAAATAATTGTAAATTTTGAATTGATGTTTATCAGACATTAATTTTATTAGTATAAAGATTAGTATTATATATATATATATATATATATATATATATATATATATATATATATATATATATATATATATATATATCTTGAATCAAGTGAACTATTTCAAATATATATAACTGCTATAATTCGGTAAAAATGTATTCACAAAACGCATATCATTACGCCATTAAAATTAAGTAAGATGAGATCAATATATTTTAAATATGAAACACCATTTTCCCCCATTACGTTTTCTTTCGCTATTTTTCATATGTAATATGAAGAGATGAAGAAACTTTAAAATGTGTGACCGGAAATGAATGTTCTTAAGGAATTCAGTATTACGAACAAATATTGGATATAAAATACCACAGCTCTGGACAATCTTGTAACAGATGGAGGAATAGACTTGAGGTCACAGAAATGTTGTTCGTCAGAAAAAAATAACATTCGGGTAAAATTGAGACAAACGGACACTGAAACAACGAATTAGAATTCGACAGGGTTAACTTTTCAGGCACATAATTAAGTGAATTAGAACCAGACATATTGAAATCAAGAGGTAGGGACGAAATAAGGGATTAACATATATAAGAAGATAATGTCAAAGATTAGTATAACACAGATAAGGATAGATGGCAAAAAAGACAGAACGTATTAAGAGAGACAAGAGTAGACAATTTTGGAGAGACATGATCAGCTATGTGTTGAAGGGATAGAGCACATAAGAGAAAATGTCAAGGTTGAAAATGGTTGTAACATATTTTATTTTATTTCAACTGCAACGATATGTCATCTAAATAAGTTTAGCGGAAAATGTTATATTATTTCCATTATTCGAACTGTTTTCATCATCTTAATTGCCCTATTGACAACGTTTCCGCAGTTCAACGCTCCGTCCTTCACCAAGTCATTGGAATTTCGAACCGATTCCTTTATTTTGTCCACCACTAGTTCGATGCCTCTTCCGGATGTCTCAGTTATTCCACTTTAAATCAACTTTTCCATATTGTATTCATTTTTATGCTTGGTCGGCTCAGGAAATTTTTATAGCAGAGTATATGTCTTGATTCCTTAGGTTTTGTATTTTCCAAAGATAATCTCTGCCTAAAATTTCCACATCATCCCAACATCATCCCACAGGGGGCGATGATCTCCCTTTTCTCGACATATATGGTCAGTTACGGCTGATTGTTCTATTTCCCTTCGTATTACCGCTTTACGATGTTCGTGCAGTCTTACCTTGAAGAGGCGGCCTGTTTCTTCCTTATTGATGTTCTCATGCGGGGTGTGGCGGCGCCCGGAAGATGTTTCTGCGAAGTGTAGAAACCACTTTTGAAGATTTTCCTGATATTATATGGATAACAGAACTTTTGTGTTTTCTTCACAGACGGTAGGCAGAATGAAGTTGTTTCTGTGTTGTTATCCACTTGTAAACTTCTATCCAAGTTTGTAGGATCTTTTGTCACGTACTCGGGGTAGTTTTTTGTTCATATGTCTCAGTGTCGCTACTTATGACTTTTAATCGATATTGTAGCAGCGGACGATCCTTTTCTTACACTTTATGCGTGGTAACAGTTAAGTTGAGGTATTCTCCGGTGAATGCATGTTGCAGTAGTGAAAAAGCAATAAATAGCAACACAAAATTGCAATATAAGCTCTAGTAAAAATATAGAAAAATAATAACGGAAACATTGCAATATGAACACTGATGAAAACGGTTGCTGAAACATAAGGTTTATAAGTCTCAAAAATTCATGCAAAGATGTCATCAAGAACACATGGCCTAATGGATAAATGTTTGGTTAGATACAGTGACTAGACCAAAAGAGTTGTCAGTTCAGTACAAGCAGTGGTGAACCAAAAACTTGGAGAGTTGAGTTAGAGGGAAATAACTAAGAGATCCGGTAGAGGTACGGCTCGTTGAACTAGAACAACTAGAACAACGTAACTCGTTGGACGAAATAAAAGCATCAGTACGAAATTCCAATCATTTGAAGAAAGCATGAGCGTAAACCAATCACCTGAACCACAGCCGAAACACTGTGAATATGGCAATGAAGATGACGATAAGAATTATCAATCAGGAAACTGAAATCGATCTGTCACATACTGGTTTCATATTTAAATTGATATTAACCGAACATGTATATAAGTGTATGTGTGTGTGTGTATATAATATATATATATATATATATATATATATATATATATATATATATATATATATATATATTATCAAAATGACAATTGAAAAAAAAATCATACATTTTGCCGACGCGTTTCGTCTTCCGACTTTTTCAAGGCAAAAATGAAATCGAAATGTTTTTTGCTGTTATAGTTACATAAAAATTCAAAATTAAAAAGCAAAAACATTTCGATTTCATTTTTGCCTTGAAAAAGTCGGAAGACGAAACGCGTCGGAAAAATGTATGATTTTTTCCAATTATCATTTGATACCAATCTGTCTTGTCCACAGAATTCATCTGGGAATTTAACTATATATATATATATATATATATATATATATATATATATATAATACTTCCCGTCGGTTTTGATGTATGAGCGATAATCTTAAGTGCCACTTAAGACCTGCTAGTAATTTCTAAAGGAGGCCGCAAAAGGAGCAAGCGTGGGGATTGTGGGTTGAGATCACTGTTAGATTGGCTGATATTTTAGATCTTGCTCTGGCTTCTTGAAGATGATTCAGACAAGCAGATTGAAGAACTGCTGAGTCCACTAAAACTAAAGTTGATCTTCATTCTAGAGGCTCCAAGGCTAAGCACTCGAGTGTGTTATGAGGTATATTGACAGCTGACAAGTTGCTCTTCAGCTTGTCTTTGTATGTGTGTCCTACATTACTGTAGCCCTGAACTAACGAGCTGTACATTAGAATATTTGGTATCTTTTCATCATACATTCTCATGACATGACCAGTCCACCGTAAGTGTATGTATATATGACTATCCTTATATATATATATATATATATATATATATATATATATATATATATATATATATATATATATATATATATGTGTTTGCGTGCCTCCATATTTAAAGCAGTAACTGTTGAGAGCTTATTTTTTTTATTTGTTTCTCAAACAAATGAAAGGCTGTAATGAAATATTCGTTACCATGACAGTCGTGCTTCACGAAAACGATTAATGAGATAAACATTAAAATGTTAAAAATAAATTGAAAATAAATATACTTGTTACCGAAAATCTGCAGTTTAATTAAAATTTAAAATTATTTGTTTATTCAGATGTTTAACAATTATTATTTTATTTAACAACTGTCTATTCAACATATTTACATTTTATTTGCATATTTTCCGATGTACAATTTTCACTAATTTGTAAGGGCACCTCGAGGCCGTGTAATGGTTAGCAAGGTTGTCTCGCTAGAACAATTACGTCTGAGTTGTGAGTTCGATCCTCACTGGGTGCCACCTAATTTCGGTCTTGTCACACATCTAAGCAATGCTAAGAAAATCACAATATCACTGATTTATTAGAAAATGTATTACTTTATTTAAATCTAGATTTATAGGTATTTCCAGATATTATCTGTTGATGTTATACCGTTCTCTTTACATGAAAATGAATGTCCGTTTTTTCAAGATACCAAGATGGAGATCTCATTAGATCATATGCCATGAAAATATTTCTAGAAAGGACAGAGTGAAGACATGTTTCTTCGATGGGATAGTGACTGAAATCGAGATGTAAGGTCAATACCAATAACATTACACGTCATTCTTTGAATTTTGCCAGAATATTGATATATTCAAGGCACAGATGGAACATAGACATATAACTGTGCATAAAGAATTGCCTGACGCGAAACAGTAAATGAAAAAGATGGGTTTATATACTTGTGCGAGAGAAGTGTGATTTCAAAAGTAGAATGTAATGTACGTGACAGTGATTAATAGTAATTGACACAGACAGAAGTAATTAATACCGAGCGAAGTCAAGATAAGAGTTTGTTCAATACAAAGAAAATGAAGTGTAAGTTGTGGAGAAGAAAGGGGAATGCGAAACAGGAAAACAACTTTACAACACTGATATTTTCTGTGTAATCAAATGTCTCCATTTTTTAGTCAAAGTTTATGAATAGAACCAAGTTTTTTTTATCACTCATGATTCAACTCTCGCACAGGATCATCCGTTTTGCCGGAGCAACAGAAAGCACGTAGTAATTTTCCGATGCCCTGCCGAGGGAGGGATTATCATATCTGAAATTCTCTCTTCAAACAGAGATATTCAGTTTTTGGCTTTGTCTGCGGACATAGTGCGACTCAAATGTGGCTCTCTCTGCAGTACGTTGCTGCTATTCAGCTGAGGAAAATAAAAAAAAAATTCTTTGCGGTGCTCGGGGAACAGCTATCGCAACTGCACTCACCCATTGCACGGGGAATATGTAGTCATACCGATGCTTGCGCAACCGAGTGCTCTCACATTAAACCTGAACTTGTGTCATATCCCTTCTGAGTAGGGAGACTTGGCTAAATAAAATAATCACGTTATAACAATACAACAATAGACCTCTGACTCATTACTCAAGCATTTCCTCAGTGCATGCAACATCGTCGACAGTTATAAATATAATTATCGATTATATAATAATTTACTCTCTGTAGCCATCTGTATATTATTTTGGTAAAGTGAAATCTAAATACTTCTCATTATTTCTAAGTTTTTTGGTTTTTTGCATTAGAGAATATAACGAACCTGTCTGGAATTGGAACTCGCATCGCTGAATTCCATTTCAGAACCGTTACTCATTACACCAACCGCACACCAATTATACATTACTAATATTCCCCAGTGGTCACCCATCAACGTAATGATCTGGCTCGATAATGTTTAACTTTAGTGATTGCTCGATAACCAAACGTTCAAAGATCAAAAGAATTTGTAATCTTGTATACTTTGATTTATTTATATATAATCTTATGAAGTATCATGACGTACGCTTATTTCCTAGTCAAACTATCCTATTCTAATATTCTTCCATCTTGATCCCGCTTTCGCTAAGCCATCTGATTTATGTAGGACGGTTATTTTCATCATGTTATTCCTCCACACCATAATACATTATCTTCTGCTAATTTCCCTATGCCTTCAATTGCTACGTTCATTTTTGTCTAAATTGTCTGCTTGAGATAACAAGCATCGATTGTAGTCATGTTATCTTCTGTAGTTGTTACCTTTTTATGCTCTATATCTCTATACATTTTTCTAAATATGATCGTCATTTCTCTACGTTTAACTTTATTTGCGGTAATTCTTAAGCTATTGATTTAATGTATGTTACATCCTGCTAAACTATTTAAACAGATATGGCTGTATTCCATCTGATATTGGTGATTATCATGTTAATTTTAATCATTCATGTTTCTTTTGTTATTCCAATAAAATATGTATTTACTTTTGTTAAAACTTCTGGTTCCTTTTGTTCAATAATAGTTCCCGTGTATTATTTTTTTAGTGGCAGTGTATTTGCCACAGACCTTCTGTGGCTGACCTTTGGGTCAGCTGGTAGAAAAAAAAGGGATCTCGATTTTTATTGGTTTAGCATAACGTGAGAATATTAGATTTAGAAAATGTATTCGGTGAGTTAAGTTTTACACGTCGAAGAGATCAGACGTGGTTATTTCGTATCTCGGGAAACTTGCTCCGAAGTTATAGAGCAAATCTACTGGTTAGTTAAAATGTACACGTCAACGTCTTAATAAAGTAGATATGTATGAAATTCCTTTTGTTGAAGTTCTCATTTTACCTATGGACAAACCAACTAGGGTTCACCCGGCCGGGAGAGAAGACAGGAAGAGAGGAAGAAAACTAGCGATCACTGGAAGATGGCGGAGAGAAGAAAGCAACCGTCGCCCCGAGATTAGTTCCAGAACGAAGTGGGTATACAACACTTTGGTATGCCTATATTCTGTAGTAGATTTTATTTGCCTCATAGAGACTATTTTATACTGCTTTTTTTTACATTGGTGTTCAACCTGTACAAGGCCCGTGTACCACTCGAGTTAGAGGGTTACTGAATAAGAGGTATAGTTTATGTGAATATATTGGGACGATAATCGTTTATATTATACTTGAACAAGATTTTAGTGATCAGGAAAACAAACTTTAGAATCGTTTCCACACACCAGCATTTCGAGGGAAGAAACTGATCGAGTGAAACTTACATCACACAAATATGCCGAGAATGTGGTTGATTGGCTACAATGTGCGTAGCATGGCGGATTTTAGACGTGAAGGTCAGAAGTGTTGGCTCTAAGGAATGTAGTTTGTGTGAGCTCTTCCCGTTGAAATACCCATAGAGCAGTTAGACGTTAGCAACGTTTCGCCTGTGGTAAAGAAATTGTTTGGTGGGAAATAACTTGACACCCACAAGAAGGCAGAGACGCTTTTAGACTCGATCGAGGCTAGAAAGAGATCAGTATCTTGACCATTGTTTACATCTCTTGTACATTTATATCTTAACAGAATGTTCTTCTACCTTTTATAACTTGTCGTGAGTTAATTGCACTTATTACATCTCTATCCAATTATCTTTGGTAGATTTCTGTCACTCCTTGTCTTACTTTATATATAGCCAATAGTTATTGCAATATATATTTTCTGTATCCTTGAGTTAATGCATAGTTCGGAGAGTTTTTATTTCTTTTCGATTTATTTCCCAAAAGGGAGTCTTGTTCCTACTGAAAGAGTTCATTTTTATCTTTCAAACGGACACACATCTCTCGCAGCAAGAAGAGCTCTTTCAGCTGCGTAACATTTTTACTTGCATTATATTTAGCAGTTTTGTTACATTTACTACTATTTACAAAAAAAAATACTCCTAAGGGATAGCATAAGTATCGGCTTTTCCAGCATCGATTACTTTCGTATTTACACTTGGTCTTTTTCCAGATCAGTTCGGAATGGCATTTTTGCATCTTCTTGTAGATTTATTCCTTTGTCTATCTTTCTCTTGGTTCGTATTTCTTTGTTTAAGTGTTCTGTGGTTTTAATTTCTTTCTCTGTACGTAAGTCACGTTCTTTATTCATTGATTTACTAAAGTTCTGTGGCCGATATATAGTTTCTATTCAAAATTTGTTTCTCGTTCTTGGTAAACACTTGGCTCAAAACCTCTTCTGAGTTCTTGTATTTCCATATTGTTGGCTTGCTTTGTCAATATTATCAAACATGATTTTATTTTAAATTAGTATTATTGTATATCCTCGCGTATCGTGCAACCTTTGAAGACCTTATTTTGAAGCTAATTTCAATAGAGTAAATGGCTATGTATGCGCCCAGTTGAATCCCTCAATGCAAAACCTTAAAAGTATGTGCTTGTAATTAAGCAGGGTTTCAGTTCTATTATAAAAAAAAGTGAGAAAGTCATTCAATAGTACCGATTGAACACTGGCAAAATATTTGAAACACTTAGTTGCACATGCTTAGAAGAACTTACACACGCCTTCCCTTTTCAGCAAACATTTGGTTAAATTATTATTTGCATTATATTTCCTGTTATATAGTTATACATCCTTTTTTATTCCTGTAAGTATCCCATCTTCAATAAAACGCTTGAAAACTGGTGTCAAATTTATCAAGATTCACTCATTGATAAAATAGAGAATGTACACGAGATCTTAGTTTAGTACACTTGTAATCCGAGTAGTCTTGAAACTAAACATAAACATGGTACCTATGAACGTTTCGAAAAATCACATTTTCCTGCATAGCCTCATCATTATCAATTGAAAGAATTCTTGACAGACATCATAAAGTACAAGTTGCATGCATTCATTTTATTCCGGTAGGAAAATTTCAATGACAGACAACATAAAGTACAAGTTGCATCCATTCATTTTATTGTGGTAGGAAAAGTTCAATGACAGACACCAAAAAGTACAAGTTGCATCCATTCATTTCATTGCGGTAGAAAAATTTCTATGACAGACATCATAAAGTACAAGTTTCATGCATTCATTTTATTGCGGTAGAAAAAGTTCTATGACAGACATCAAAAGTACGTTGCATGCATTCATTTTATTGCGGTAGGAAAAGTTCAATGACAGATATCATAAAGTACATGTTGCAGGCATTCGTTTTATTGCGGCAGGAAAAGTTCAATGACCAACTCCATAAAGTACAAGTTGTATGCATTCATTTTATTGCGGTAGAAAAAGTTCTATGAAAGACATCAAAAGTATCTTGGATGCATTCATTTTATTGCCGTAGGAAAAGTTCAATGACAGACATCATAAAGTACATGTTGCAGGCATTCGTTTTATTGTGTTGGGAAAATGGCAGTACCAAACCCGCCTTTTAAGTGCAGAAGACGAAATAAGTAACAACGAATCTGATGTTAAATTTTTATCGTCAGGATTTGCAAATTAATTTCAAAATTTCTATTTTAGGAATGTGGTAACAATTTGTGACCCATTGAACGTGGGATACTATCAATATGATATATGTTGTACGAAGAATGATAAATGTAAAAACTACTACCTAAAGAATTTCCTGAGTTCAAGGCAATAAGGAAAACTTCGTACGAATTCTTAATTCTGGAAATTGTACAGAATATAAGTGCAACATGCACTACTGAATGCATGGATCAAACTTGACAATAATTAAAAAAAAACAAACACATAACTTTCTGTATACTAAAATCCATCTTTATTATATCTGTATAAAAGGAAGAATAACGACGCGACTGCAAAGAGGATCTCATATTTTCGGCAATAGAAATCACACAATGCAGGAAACAAGTAATTTTTATTTGGCATTTCATTTTCCCTTTCCTGGTGCGGTATATCATTAATATTAATAGAGAAACTGATAAGAAATTATGAAAATATTCTTGAATCATCTTGCACATCGTAATGATACTGTCTATAACAACGCAATTTAAGATGCATCTGTTGAACAAATCTACCGAAGGTTTGCGTACAATGGTTCTAAAATGATGAGTAATATTTATCAAAAAAGAAATTACAGTTTTGAAAATGTTTCAAGCAGCAATGTTACAAAAAGAAGACTGTTATGACGCAAATCTAGAAAATGAAACCTCATATATAATTAATAATACTCTTTTTGAAAATTGAGATGCTTTTTCAAAAATTAATTTACTCCACCAAGCGGAAAATTCTAAATAACTGAAGGGCATTTATCAATAATTCTTAAAAATGATATGATAAATATTTCTCAGAGGAAGAAAATAGTATCTGTAAATACCGACCCTGATTTGAGAATCAGCGCTGGTAATAGATTAGAGTTGGCTTCATATTGAATCTTTATATGGCTCCAATGAAATCCACACTTCAAATTCTTTTTGATTATCTAAGAGCAACACATTCTTCACTTTCTTGTGTAATCTGAACTGAAACTTCTTCTATCAGGGACCAATCTTTTGAATGTTTGCGTAAACTACTACTGTCTACAAATTGAAAACATATGTTCCCGACTTCTGATTATTCATATTTCCACAGAAAACAAATACATTACATTACGAATGAACTTTCGATCGGTTCAATAAACGATATCAGTTGAATTGACATATTTTTCTTTACAATAATGTTACTCAAGTCCGAAGAATATAAATTAATTTGTAAGTGGCACAGTTTAGGGGAATATGTGGAGAAGATAACGTTTAATCCTAAAAGAGAACCAGGTAATTTTATAGTGATCGAGGAAGCATCATCTTGGGAGTCGGTTCAACAAAGTAGCCGTTCGTGGAAAAAAGCCACTGAAACCTTGTGCGTCGACTGTCGTTTGAGACGTGAAAGTTACATGCAGGGTGAACAAAGGAATGTAGTTCATCTAAAAAATTTCCATGGAAATAGCAATGGAGTAGCAACATGATTGCAAGGTTCCGTCTTTGGGAAAAATTTTGTTGGAAGGAAAATAATTCTTCCCACACAAAGCCGTTTCTGGACTCTCTTGCGACTGTAAAGTGACGTCATTGCAAATCCTGCACATATATAGCAGTGGTAATCTATTTTCGTTCTGATCTTCCTCTTGTAAAAGTAGATGATAGCAAATGAGTTCTGATAGAAACTGAAGCAGTAGAGAAAATCGATGATTTTCCCAGTTCTTTTAGCGATGGAACATAATAACACATTTTACTTAAGGTTTGGGGCTTGATTAAATACCTTTTGCAACCTAGAAATGGTTAATGAATAAGGATTACCCAAAACGGAGGTTGGAAATGAAATGGTAATCTTTATAAGATCAACAAAATACAATACTAACCAGCGGCGTGAAGAAGGTAATCCACTGCTAGTGGAGGACTACTTAGACAGAATATTACGGTGTTTACCTGCCTCGCCAAGAGGTAGGTTGCAGTACAAAGCCAAATTTAATGTTGGGAAATCCGAGCCCGTGAGCTTGGGCCAAAATAGCCTGAAGACCCCGCATACGCGGGATCGGGTATCTATCTACCTACCTGGAAGAGACCATGCCCTTCGGTATAGACTCGCCCGTGTCCCTCTGCCCAACGACAGAGAATTCGACGCGACAACAGCTTTCCACGCTGACAGATCACACTGCCAGCTTAGGCAGCATATTGCGATATTTATTTCTGTGGAATATACAGATAATGTGGCACAAGGCCTAAAAAAGGAGATCGGGAAAAGGACGGTCTTCGTCTGTCTCAAGTATGCAACCAATATTCCTAACGCCAAAACACCACATTCTTACTAACGTTTCTTACTACACCCACCATAATACCTCATTGTCTCAATGAAAATCTTAAATAGTCCACATATGTACAAATCTTCGTATGTAAATGGTGGGGAATAAAACAACAAATTTTTATAAGGATCATCCAATGAATATTTACAATATGAATGAATCGATTTATAACAAACTAAACAAAATTATTGCTAGTAATAAAATCCCCCACAATGCTTAAATGTGGCAAAAATATCAGTTCACAGGACGAAATCAATGCGGGCCTAAAAAATACAAAAATCATTCATTTGTCCCTAGCACTCACACAGACACGCACTCCTCCATACACAACAAAAAAGGTAAAAGACACACAGGCGTAAAAACGAAAAGTGCCCGGCATACACCAGAGAACAGACATCACTGATCACCTAACGAGGGAGGGGATAGGAAATTAAAATAAAGAAAAATAGGAACATAAATAAAAAGGGCCAAACACACCCTAGCTAATTGTACAAGAAAAAGGAAAAACTAAACATTCAAATGCAAAACCTACACAAACCTAAATTCGTGATGGGTTGCCCAAGTTCAAGACAGGAAAAACAATATCCGGATGCCTAACCGTCAACTAAATGTCACTCCAGGTCAGCCTCTTTTACTCGGCATAGAGAGCATATTGTCCCCACTTACAACAATGTCCAACGTATTTGTGAGGATTGGGATATACACATTACTGTTCATAGGTATGGTATGTAACAGTACTAATAGGCGACCAAGGCAGGGGATCTCCCTGATAAAATACACATTCATCGCGATAGATGAAGATTCAGGGACGTTAGGTGATTCCTGAGAAAACTCTTTGATTTCGAACTTGCATATATAGCGAGGATATTTCTTCGTTGATACTTTTCGTCAAATTTTACTACTAAGTACGAAACGTATAATAATCAACTCTTGTGTTAAAATATCAGTGCTAAATTCTTTTTATAATTTCATAGAACTGTTCATAATATTTTTGACATTTTAAAATATTGATAATCCTACGTAACCCAATTCGCTATATATGAAAATTCCAATGATGTTTTTTTGAAAACTAATTTTCTTTTGCTAAACTCCTATTTCGTGGAGAATACGGGGCAGATAACTAACACAACGAAAAGGAGAGATGAATAGAAAGCAATATTTTTCTGCTGATGGATTTTAAGAATAAAAAATATAGAACATGGAACTGTCGAGAAATAAAATGGAAATATATAATAACTTTGATATCGAACTTGCATATATAGGAAGGATTTTTCTTCGTTGATACTTTTTGTCAAATTTTACCACAAATTGCTAAACCTACAATAATCAATGCTTGTGTTTAAATATTTATGTTTAGTCCTTTTTATAATTTCATAGAATTGTTCATAATATCTTATCTATTTAAGACTAGAATGAATTAAAATCATCACTACTTGAGCATGGGAATATCAGACAAAGATGATTAGAATTTTAAGTCTGTAGAAATCAACATTTCAAACCAGACATTACTCAAAACTACTGTAGCCAATAAGTTGTTCTCCAAGGTAACAATGAATGATAATGCTTCATGAATAATGGTAATTCCAGAATATCCCGGCTCATTTATAATTAATGAAGAAATGCAGGAGAAAATGCCAAGAGAAAGAGTTTCATTTCTAAGTGCTAATCTAATTAAAGAAGGAAATGAAGAAGTAGGAGTTTACTATAATCTTGGCATATTGACCTCGCTGACCTTACTATGAATGTCAGCTCATAAATCAAATTTAAATTCCGGTTCACTAGCAATGGCCTTACAAAATATATCTGTTCAGGAAGGATTATGAAAAGACTCATAATGAAATTTACTTACTAAATGATACGTAAAATGTGATGTCTCCGCCACCATTACAAATTTAATTCGATTTTAAAGGGAGATAAATTTTATGGAGAACATTTCAATGACTGTCAAAACATACAACGCACATTTCCGAGAAAAATAATAGTAATATTTTCTTTTTGGGAGATGTCATGTGTTCTTTTAAAATAGTTTAATTTCCTGACTTCAATATTAAAAATGACTTAGGCTCTAGGTGAAAGGGTGTTCTCTACAAAGTTTTTTCTTACAGTACATATTTACTAAGATCCACCGAAAACAAAGCGAAAGAACGAGCCAAGTTAGAGGGATGCTGAAGGAAGTGGGAGATATCGATGTATGTGTGAGAAGTGAAGATTATGAGCATATGAAGAATAGTCAATGATTGGCTCTTGACTTGAAAATATTTATATTCTATCCACCGAGAAATCATTAACGCGGGGACCTACAGCAAATTAACGGCCCCCGGTAAAAAAAAAAGCTGACTGAGTGAAAATTTCACCATACAAATGCAACACGATTGGAATGAATGTTATTCGGGTTCATAGAATGGCGAGTCTCAGTTTAAAGGTCTGAAATAGAAGAGTGCTCGTCGGAACATTTCCAAAGAAATATCGATAGTGAGGCGATAGTTTTGCGCCATTACGTCTATGGCCAACAAGATTCAGGGTCGAAAAGATATAACCTCCCACAATCTTCTTAAACGATAATGAACTCTATAAAGGATGGAAAGGCAATAATTCCTTATTTTATCTGATGTGGTTCTTGTAAGGATAAACCGTGTCATCGTGGGTCAAATACTTTCTGGAGCGGTACGATGAGACGATTATATTTCCTATGTCCCAATATATATATATATATATATATATATATATATATATATATATATATATATATATATATATATATATATATATATATATTATAATTAGTTGTTTTAAAGATGTGATTTTATCGAGACACTGAAATTACTATGATTCGAAACAGGTCAGCAGTACTTAACTTTAATTCCAGTATTAAATCTTTTCCACTGGTGGTCAGTTTCATCCTTAAGCTTTATATATATATATATATATATATATATATATATATATATATATATATATATATATATATATTTATATATATATTCCATCGCTACATAAGAGTTCTAATGTTTCAAAACAAGAGCCGAAAATTTCAATATATTTAGTAGAATTAAATTGAATTAAACTACCAAGCTCTGTTCTTACTTCTAGCGAAATTTTTTGGAATAACTAATTCTTGAAATTTACGCGTTTTTATAAGCATATTCATTATTAAAATTAAGATTACTATGGTAACGGTTAGAGCAATTATTTAAAAAACATTAATTAGAAAAATGGGATGGAAATCATTCTTCTTCCTTCAAGGGAACAACTCAAAAATAAAGAACACGAAGTTTACGGTTTAAAAGTAAAAAAAATTGCACCATTCAACAAAAAGTTATATGAATTTGAAAAAGACCTACTCAACATTATCAATAACATCTCCTTTCAAAGAAAGAAAAGCCACTTCCAAAAACATCTAGACTAAATAGTTAAAAGCATAAATGATTGTGATAAAATACTAGTTAATTCTGACAAAACTGGCAATTTCTATAAATTTACAGCAGATTACTACAACAACTTAATTAAAAAAAAATAACTAGGACTTATAAAAAAGCTCACAACGACAACATAAATATGGTTGATAGTATTAACAGAACTAGTAAAAAAATTACTGATAAATTAAAAATTAGCGATAGAGTAGGCAAAATTGCTGAAAAGGAATGTTACATAACTCTTAAAGACCACAAACAAGATTTTGTGGAAAACCCTACTACAAGAATGATTAACCCTACCCGACCCGATATCAGTAAGATAAGCAAAAGAATCTTAGAAAGAATTACTAGGTAAATTTAAAAAACACCTTCGATTAAAATTATGGATTAATACCAAAGATGTCATCAACTGGTTTAACAATATTAGTAATAAACCTGATTGCACCCTAATACAGTTCGATATTGTGGATTACTACCAGTCAATATCGAAAGATCTGTTCACGACTGCCCTGGAGTTTGCTGCTGTGTATTCTGACCTGACTAAGGAAGAAATGAATATAATTCTCAGAGCAAAAAATCTGTTCTCATTCAGAACGGGGACCAATGGATTAAAAATAATGATGACCATTTTGATATCACTATGAGATCTTTAGACTCTGTAGAGACTTATGACCTCGTCGGTCTTTTAATACTGTACAACCTGACCTCGAACCGTGAATTAGATATTAAGGACATCGGGCTGTAAAGAGATAACGGGCTCATGGTAGTGAGGAGTTCCACAAATTTTAAAATAGAGAAAATTAGAAAGATTATATATAGTGAATTTAGATAACTCAATTTCAAAGCCACAGTCTGTACAAAACTGTCTCGACATAACTCTGGATTTAATAAACAACACATACCTACCTTATACAAAACCTAACATTAACCCCTTGTATGTACACCCTAATTCTAACCACCCTGCATCCATAGTTAAGCATATACCCTCATCAATAGTGAAAATAATCAGCATTAACTCCGATAATAAGGAAATATTCCAACAACACAGTAATTTGTATAACGCAGCCCTAAAACATAGCAGATACGAAAAGGCTAACATCAATTATAGGAACAATTGTACTAACCAGAAGAAAAACAGGAAAAGAAAAATCATTTGGTATACACCCCCGTTCAACCAAATGGTTAGTATTAAGCTAGGACATAAATTTCTAGCTTTAATTGAAAAACACTTTCCTACAAATAGCAGAATTAGTGCAATCTTTAATAAGAACACCCTAAAATTAAGTTTCACTGAAAATCTAGAAAGTATAATAAAAAACACAATAATAAAATCCTGAACAAACCCCCATGCCAGAATAATATTAATAGAAATCCTAAACATAAATTAGACAAAAATAGTGAAAAATTATATGATTGTAGAAATCCAGAAGACTGCCCCTTGGAAAATATATGCCGCGTAAAATCTGTGGCATATCAATGTACTATGTCATCCATTGAGAGTCCTAATACTAATATGGTATACATTGGGTCTACGAAGAATGAATTTAAAACCAGGTGGAGACAGCATATAAGCTCCTTCACCAATATTAATAAAAGAAATCAGATATCTCTATCTAAATATTTTGGCATCTGAAAGAAATGAATAAAACACCAAAAGTAAAATGGAAAAATATAAACAAAACTAGAACTTGTAAAACTTGGGATGACCCATGCTCATTAATCCTACATGAAAAACACACACACACACACACACACACACACATATATATATATATATATATATATATATATATAATGCGTGTGTTCGTTTTTGTGTATATATATATAATGATCAATGCAAACTATGAAATCAACAGATAGAGCTAATCACGAACTATAGAAATATAAATAAATCATATATATATATATATATATATATATATATATATATATATATATACGTGTGTGTGTGTTAGGATATTACATCGAAAACATATCAACATCGCTACACAATTGCAGTCGTGTTTCGATACGTATTAAATTTATTTCATCAAGCGATTTTAAATTACACGCCTTACAAATAAAATAACTAATATTGCTCTACTTTATATTGAGATATCTTTACGAACGTTGGAATTGTACTCTGTTCCTCCCTATCTTTCCTGGATATATATATATATATATATATATATATATATATATATATATATATATATCACGTTTTTGCCAATGCCTATTTTTGTTTGAACAAATCTGATATATGTTAATATAAATTAACATATAGAAATACAGGAACGTACATTGTCAACTCTGAAAATAATTACAAAAATCCTGTTGAATATGTTACAATTGCATTACCACGCCTTCCTTACGCTGTGCGCTTTAAATCATCATAGAGATATTAGTTACCGACACTCTCAATTTTTCTCTCTCAATCTGTAAATATATTGAGCTTTCGTACACACACATTTATTTTGAATATTCTTGAATACATGTACATAAAACTGTAGAACATTTAATGACATTCACTGATTGAAGTCTCTGTCATGGTTTATGTATTGACACATCCTGTCATTAAATCATTTTTCTTGCAAAATATTCTCTATGGTAGACAGTTTAATGTTAGCAGTTGATTATCTGTCTGTGCCTGTATATGTCTATAAATTTACTAGCAATTTTATAGCGCTAATATTATTAGGTTTTTTATTGTCATTTATCGAACACTTCATGGTAATTTTGATATATTTTTTCGTTTTCAAATCTTGTGGTGTCATTCACTCACTCTCTTAATGATTCATACACTCACTTACTTCCTCTCTATCACATACACATGTTAACTGTTTACTCTATGTATGAAAACTGCGCTCTTTCTGTGAATTTATTATCTTCTTTGTTAAAATTTCAATTTTTTTTCTATATTATTTTCTGTGCTTGTCAAATGCGTCTTTGCCGAATTTGTATTCGTCTTTAGTTTTTGTGTTATTTCGTAAAGTAAGCTTAAATGTGATTCATATTATCTCGTCAAATATCTAAGATATATCTTTCTTCACGATACCAGCTTTTAGACTTCATGAAAGTTTTAATTCATTTTCAAATTCCAAAGAAATAATAATCGAATGGTGTTATAACAGAATCCGCCTCGACCGAAAGAATATTTTCTATTGAATCCTTTCGATGTCGTTCGCATTTGGCTGTAAGCCAAATAATTTTCGCAGCAAGAAATTTATGTCAGACAATTTTCTTTCAAGTTGGTGTATATTGTGTTAGTGAACATTATATTCTATCCCATAACTATAAATTTGACATTTCAAATATTGGTAATCCTACGTAACCGAATTCGCTATATATGTAAATACCAAAGGATGATTTTTTTTTCAAAACTAATTTTCGGTTCTAGAAATCCTATTTCGTGGAGAATACGGGCCAGATCTCTAACACAACGAAGAGGAGAGATGAAAAGAAAACAATATTTTTTCTGCTGACGCATGTTAAAAATACAATATATAGAACATGGGACTATTGAGAAAGTCTTAATAGAAATAAAATGGAAACATATAATAACTTTGATATCGAACTTGCATATATATAAAGAATTTTTCTTCGTTGATATTTTCGTCAATTTTTTTCACAAAGTACTAAACCTACAATAATCTAAGTTTGTGCTGAAATATCCGTGCTAAGTTCTTTTTATAATTTCATAGAACTGTTCATACTATTTTTGACGTTTCAAATATTGGTAATCCTACGTAACCCAATTCGCTATATATGTAAATGCCAAAGGACGATTTTTTAAAAAAACTAACTTCCGGTTGCTAAACTCCTATTTCGGGGAGGATATGGGTCAGATCTCTAACACAACGAAGAGGAGAGATGAAAAGAAAGAAATATGTTTCTGCTGACGAATGTTAAGAATGCAATATATAGAACATGGAAGTATCGAGAAAGTCTTAATAGAAATAAAATGGAAACATATAATAATTTTGAGAACCTTTTCAAAATGCTACAACCGCAAAAACATACAGTCAGACAGAGAGAACTGAAATTCCTGTAGGAGAGTGAGAGAAAACGGCGTATTGAATTTAAGACACGCTGAGAATATATTACAGTGTGAAAAGTGTTTTTGTCGAGTGGATGGCAGGTTAGAAACATAGAAAGTAGGTAATAAGACAAAAAGAACTTTTCGCTTGCGTCTTGAAAGCACTTGGTTAAAAAGAGAAAACATGCATATAGATACATTTCGGTAAGTTACATGTTCGTGAAAATAAGTATGAGTTATCTTACCTATATATATTTTTGGTAAGGTTCTAAAATGCAATGTGATTCTAGTACTAAGCTGCATTCAATTGAAACGTCCCGGCATAAGACATAATGTGCTATTTCGAAAATGAAAAAAAATAAAAAAAAGTCGGCAGTTTTATTGGATGTGACCTAGCATCTCGGCTTCTTTTTCCGTGCTATAACGCGCTTCTGTATGCCATTTTTTTTAATTATTGAATAACGATTGTTCTTGGTTTCCTTCTTATTTCATATGTCGACTTCCTGTGATTAAATGTACTACGAAATCGGCATAATACTCCTAAAACTGAATTTTAAAGGCTTCAACCAGCAAATGTCAATATCTGCTGTCTCAGTTAATCAATTAAATATGTCGAGTCTTTTACATATCTAGAAAGCGAGATAAACTATACAGAAAAAGATGGGAAAATTCGGATATCTAAAGCCTGGAACGCCTTAAATAAAATGGATGTCATAATGAAACCTGATCTACCAGACAACCTCAAGCGGAGATTCTTTCGAGCCACTGTAAATTAAGTTTTAGTGTGTGGTGCCACTTCCTAGACATTACCTACTAGCAAACAGTCTAAACCTGATGGAACGTATGCTCGAATAGTCAGAACAATATTTAACATATCCTAGAAATAAAATCCGACTAATTCCCAATACAATCGACACATCCCTGATATTTCTTCACACTATTAAATGAAGAATAAGCGAATGATGTACTGTTCTGGACATCTAACCATGGAACAAGATGTACTGGTCGCCTGACAACAAGGTCGATTGATCAGCAATAATATGTCCTTCCACCTTGATGCAGAGCCGTGATATTTTGCGTGATAGTATCGTGAATATCAGCTAACTCAACCGAATAATAACTAGATTTACAATTAGATATCTACATTTTAGAATTGAAATTGACATATGTCGGCCTTAGTTCTATTATAATATTTGATTCTCTCGCATTTGTCGTCTACCGAAATTATTTCCAGTTTCTTGTTGTCCTGTTAATTTATCTCTTCAAAGAATTAAATTAAATCACCATCATCTGCCTATTTTATACAGGTTCGTTTTATTCTCATTTTCTCTCAACAAATATTGTTTATTTTCATTGCGTCTTGGTAGATTTATCACCTTACTTGTTTGGAAATGTTTAGAGAAAATATTTATTCATAATTGATATTGAAAAATATGGCAATATATAGCACAAACAAATGAGAGGAAATGCCAGCAGGACTGTCCGCTTCCTACCGTCGTCTTTTTAGTGTGGAATAATGTAGATTAATATATTATTCACTAGTACGGATAATCATTTTATTCGGCACATCCACATAGCTATGGAAAATGAGATATTAATTTTTCTAGTACGGATAAAATTCAATGAAATGATGATCTTCCGAAATTGGAGCTAATTACTCGAAACAACTTGGAATGAGAAAAGACAGCTTGGAAAATATTTACTCAGAGGATGAATTATGGGAAAGTGGGACAGAGGTAAACTCCACATAAGATACTTGTCAAGCTTGAAAAACATATTTTAGAAATAGCAAAATGATATAGTTTATTTAGTTGGACAGGATGCTATGGAGAATTACGGTCACCTATGTCCTGAGCAGACGGCACATAAAATAAGGGAAAGAGAATGAAATTCATGAAAATGTCCAGCAATAAAGAGAGTTGTTAGAGAAATATAATGTAACAATCACATATCTTATCGCAGAGCAATATTTAATAAGTAATAGTTTTAATTCCTATCTGCAAACCGGTGTGGAGCTGAAATTTTAAGCGAATATTAAACGAAATTTTCTGTGGCTTCACCTAATATTCATGTAATAGATGGAAGTGATATAAAAGTCCAATTCTTAATGAAATTCGTGAGATTTTCCGACATCTTCAAATTAATCAGAGCTGAATGAAAATGATTCCAGGTGACATTTTCATTACAAATCTATGGCGATAATATACATTAGTTAGGAAGGCCTCTGATCATAGGTATTGTGGTGTGGGGAACCATTTAATTACTATTGTTCCAAGGTTTACCATGACCCGTACTTCTATCATCTCTTAGGGGCAAATGGTGAAACTCAAAATAATATCGCCACACTGTGAAAGTATATATATCGCATATATATATATATATATATATATATATATATATATATGTATGTACGATTATAACGTTGGTATAGATGAAATAAACTTCCAGGAACCAAAAACACAATATTTAAGAAAGTGCTCAATACAGATTACAGCGATTAATGTTCAAATAAAAATTATATATATATATATATATATATATATATAGATAGATAGATAGATAGATAGATAGATAGAGAGAGATTGTGAGAGAGAATGGAAATAAAGTCTTAGACAGTTACTTATAATGTAAAAGCTAACAAATGAAGCTGGTAACTTGCAGGTTGAACAGTATCAGTAATTAATTTCCTATAACATTTTGTTATTATTAATTAGAAGTAACCAGAACAATTTTAATAATACGTTTATGGTCTGCTGATTAATTACTATCTTTTAATGTCTATTCTAAATAACTGTATAGTGACTCAATCGTCATATATATATATATATATATAAATATATATATATACAGGGCAAAAGATGACGATATAGTCACTATACAGTTACTTAGAATTAGAATTTTATTATGACAAAAGGCGTAAAAGCATTTTATCTTTAAATTTTGATCTCGTCAAAATATCCACCTTTAGCCTTGATTACTGTTTTACAATATTTTTTTCCATTTGATGCTGAAGTTTCTCAAATTATAAGTTTCGTAATTGCTTCCATTTTATTGTCAAAGAGCTTCTGTCAAGTTCATCCCATGCTAATTCTAGTGCTGTCTCCAAACATTTGGAAATTATTATATATATATATATATATATATATATATATATATATATATATATATGTATAATGCGTATGCAAATATATAGAAAAATAGGAAAGAACACGTAAGTTAAATAATCCGAAGTTCTTTAATATTTTTGTTTTTATTTTTCAAAAACAGTGCTCAAAACATAGGTAGAGCCTAAATTATAATTATTTTTTAAAAATATGATTCCTTCTCTATATAAATGTCCTCATGTTTTAAAAAAATCAGAACTCTTATGTAGAGAAGGAATCATTTTTAAAATTGATTATTATGACCACCGTTCCTTTCGCTTATGTAAAATTATTATCACTTCATATTCACTCATAATACTCAGATTACGTGTATGTTTATTTTCGATTCAATGAAATTCTTTAACATGAACAAATTGTGATGCATTTTTACTATGTTGTCTGTGTTAGAGACTATATATATATATATATATATATATATATACGTATATGTGTGTGTGTGTGCGTGTGCGAATACAATTTTGGTATAGATGAGATACACTTTCAGGAACCAAAAACAATATGTTTTAAAATTGCTCAATAAAGAGTAGAACTAATATTATTTATTTAATAATTATAACTTGAGTATGTTATAACATTACTAGAAACATAGCCATTTTGTTACAATACTTCTGATATCTTGTCAAGTGATGATGTTGCACGTAAAATAAAAAAAATATTTTAAAGAGTTCGAAAACCATCCTCTACCCACAAGTGGTAAATATTTTTACGTAAGATGTAGTGGCCAATCAGATTACAAGTATATAACGGATACAATTTATGAATGTTTTAAAATAAGTATTAGATTTTATAGGGAATCAGGATTAACAATTATTCTCCAATATTTTGTAAGAGGAAAACAAAAGTTGGGCATATTAAATTCTAAATGTAAATTTGTATCATATTTAGAAATTAACAATATTATTCAAAGAAAAATCCGAGAAAATATGTGTAATCTCTCAAGTATTACTCTTAGAAATAGGTTAAATTTTTTGACCGAATCTGTGCGGTAATAAGAACTGCAATATATGGCTGCATATTTACATGAACAGGGACGTGATATCAGTTTTAGTGGACGAGGGAGAAAAGGTTTATTTGTGACTAGATATACATACATCACGTCATAAGAGACAAACACATAAATGTGATTGAATATATGTTTACGCAAATATACGAACAACAAAGTCATTCATTAAGATTCCATTTTCCAAAATACCTACAGGGACGACACATACTACCCGTCAAAATTTCCCATACATTAATAATCGAAAACTTAAGGGGAATAATATTTTACAGACTTACAATACCATTTCATCTCTATATACAATATCCTATCTAGCTAGAAAGCAATTTAAATATTAAATTCTGCCTGTAGTTTACTGTGAACTCTTTCCTTTTATTTAAAATGTTTATCTTGTACTTAAATCTAATGATATCTAGGTTTTCCTCCAGAGAAATTAACATGGTGCATATAAAGAATTACAGGTACGAGCTCTTGCAATTCAATTTAACAGTGGGATTTTTGTTTTTTGTGTTTTTTTTTCCTTTAATCTCCAGTAGTATTTAAACAGCGAGGTAGCATGTGTATCTGAACATTTTTCGAAGGAAAAAACATGCTGGTGCCAACGAGGTTTAAATGTATTTTTAGTACTGCCAATATAGAACTTTTAATATTCAGGTTTTCAAGTGAGGTAATGATAATATGTTAAACCAGGGAACTAGTTTGACGATTGTAAATATGTTATTATTACACATTTTAATTATTTTTTCGAGGTTATCCCACAACTCTAACTAAATTTAAGAGTATGTTTTTTGAATATTTTACTAAGCTCCTTCGTTTTCGGTACGTGCTTATTAACAATATTTAACAATTTAAGTCCTAAATTAATTTTAACGATGAGATTAAACGGATGTGTGTGAACCAGATGATCTTCCTGGATCATATATATATATATATATATATATATATATATATATATATATATAATCGACTCTCCCGTCGAATTCGACGTATGAGGGTCAAGCAGATCAGTTTCAGAAAACCGACAGCCCGACAACGACACATGAGATTTGATTACAGTGGTGAAGTCTTCGTGCAGGACCATCCACACTTTTTGAAGGGCCGAATACAGAGACCTGGTGCACTAAGGGCCACGAGGTTCCCAAACGACCCTCCGCAGGTTTTCAATTCAGAGTTTTCCTTCTCCTAGACCAGTTTACATCTAAGGCTATCGAACCCAGTCTGTCCTGCTATTTTACCCAGAGCTGGAAGGAGAAGAAGAGGATTCATAACTTTCCCAAGGGTAGTAGCACGTAAGTGAATGTAATGGATTCGACTGGAATTCGAACTCAATCCAAGCCACTATCTATTACTCCACCGTGCCTCTCTCAATATATATATATATATATATATATATATATATATATATGTGTGTGTGTGTGTGTGTGTGTGTGTGTGTGTGCGTGCGTGTCTGTGTGTGGGTGTGTGCGCGATATTTGTATTGTTGGGGGGCTGGGGAAGAGGAACGATGGCACATTAAGCGGAGGTTCACACACTGCTCCAGTCGGTATATATTCGAGCTACGCCACTGACCATGACTGATCGTACTCTAAACAATATAAGATGGCAATATGTTTTTTTTTTTTTGACGCAAAAAGGAAATTACAGAGTCTCCTAGAAAAGATTTGAAGGGAAAATGTATAAAAAAGGATTATCTCTCAACCGTTAGAAGACAGACTCTATGGTTTTTAACAAAGAAAAAATGCGCAATATTCGTATTGCGAATTGAAGACAACTGTAACATACAATTACAGAATTTTAAATACTTGGGGAATGTTTTATCAGAATAAGAATAATCTAATACGAATGTCTGAACGGACATTTGATAAGAGAAAGATACCATACAAAAAAATGTAGTTTATACGCTTCTTACTCTGATACCCTCCACCTAGTTTTGCGCCTGGGGCGCTGTATATAGTGGATATCACAGTAAAATGAATAAAGAAAAGAAACAGGCAAACTTCGATAAACAAAAAAGAAAACAGTACTGAATTGTTGTATGAATCTTCTAGTAGAAATTGTCCAAGCGTAGCTTAGATGTGGCACACAGACGAAATTATAGGGTACTCACTATTCAGTCGCAATAGTTCTAGCAAGACAAGATTGCTAACCATTACACCACCTCGAGGTGCCCAGGCGATTTTCCAAGCGTTGCATGTGTGTGGCACAAAGCCGAAAGTATGGGGTACCCAGTGAAGATTGAACTCACTACGCAGTCGTAATTGTCCTAGCATAACAAGCTTGCTAACCATTACATCACCTTCAGGTGCCCGTATCAATCTTCTAGTTTGGCAGTGAATATTAGAAAATACAACTATATATGAACAGAAAACTCAAGGTAACATAAATCCTGTTCTAAAAAGGATTCTGAGAATTTAATGGACTGAGTATTTAAACATCTAGGAAGGCTTAATGAAAAATATTAACAAAAATATTACTTACCCTAAGAATATGAAAGAGGCTGCTGAAATATCTTGGACGCTAAATTTGAAATTAAGTCTTGGAAAACTTAAATTTGAAAGTGAATATCGACGAGGAAAGAAATAGGAGAGGCAAGCGAACCACATACCTGATGAGTTTGTATGAATAGATGGCGGATCAGGAGCGTGTCGTTTGATAAAGAGAGAAACTTTACTAAGCACCACGTAAAACACGATGTTTTGGCAGGTCCAGGTTTGACAGAAAGTCGTGAAAGGCTTTTATGTACCATGGAAGAATATTATTTTTTAATCAGAAGGAAAAATGGAATTGATTCGTTTGTGCATATTACGCGAAAAACTAATTTTAAAAATTTAATTACATTTCTTAGCAGTAAAATATAAATGATTTTAACGTAAAATATTTCAACAAATTGGATATATGTCATTTTTTTTTAAATATCTAAATAACAACTGAACTTCTGGGTTGAAGACTTATTTACTATCGCACTATTTTTCGCATTGTTTTTGTTCTTAAATTATTTTTTGGGGAATCTGCTCTCTGGATATCGACATGTTTGCTGATCCGGGTAACTTCCAATAATTTTCGAGGTAAACAGTTTATTTAATCTACATGGGTAGAATTTTGTCGCGTCGATGTTCTTGTTGATATTTAACCCTGTTCACTCTAATGTTTGTCACTTTTAAACTGAATATAATTCTTCGCCACCGTCCTTATGGAATGAACTCAAAAATAATAGTTCAAGGAATTCAAGAACAATATCTTTTATTATCTAGGCTATCAACACGTGACATAATCCTCAATTTGAAGCCTGGATCCTTAAACCTAATCTACATTTGTCTACCGTTGCAGTTTGAGAATTTGCAGCATTCAGCAATGTTTCTATTTTCCCACTGCTGCTGCTTTTGAGGCCTTGCTGCCATTTCTATTTCTGTTATTATTAACGAATCCTATATAATAATTATTTCTATTCAACTGTTAGGCCACTTCAAGAGGCATTCATAGCATAGGATATGCACTGGTTTTATCAGGCGTCTGAATCTCCGCTGTTCTTTGTTTAGTATTTTACATCATTTCACAGGAGTACCTAACTATCTTCTTCCAGCCATACACGATTAGACATACTCATCACTATTTATGTCGCTCGAATTTTATTGTGAGAGGACAGCTATGATGACAATATTAAATTAATGATATCTCTCCTTTCCCGATATTCGTAAATAAATAATTAATATACTGTAAATATAAGCAAACTAATGGCAAGAGAAAAATCTCATAAACTAAGAAAATTATACCGAAGTGTTATGTAATATCAATCCTATCATATGTCAAGGAATGCTGGACAATCCTCTCACAGAAGAAGAAGAATCTTGAAGCAGCAGAAATTAAGAGACAACTAGGGACTGAACATGAGAGCAATGGCGATGTCTTAGAGAATAAAAAAAAAACACGAAAAAATAAATTCATGAAGAAACGGTTTAACTTTATAGTGTATTTAATACGGAAGGATTCTTGGAAAATCTGATTATCGCAGGTCAGATTGAAGGCAAGAAGGTTAATGGATAACAAAGCATGAACTAGCTATCTGGCATCAGTAAATGGATAGCGAAACGGTTTCAGCAGAGACAATAAAAAATAGGCCAAATTTATTAACAGCTAAAAAAGGAGATGGAATTATAGAGAGCCATGATCGCCAAAGTCCTGAATTGAAAAAGCACATAGAAGAAGAAGAATACTCATTGAGTCCGGAAAGATTTATATATGCTGCTGTAGACTGCTAAGTGATAATATGCGAAAAATTTTAATACAGACTTGAGATAGTCTGCCTTCATATTTTTTATCAGCGTCCTGCTTTTGCTCCTCCCTTCTTCATCATCATCAACGTTGTTGTCGTCAATCTCATGATTGTCTTAGTTAAACAAGGAACGATCTCGTCCACTTTGAAAACTCCTGATTCTATCGGTGGAAGCATCTTCCTTAGTTGTTGACTTTCAGTCGAAGAAGACATGTCATCACTATATTACCTGCATAGATATCTAGGGAGCTTTGTCTACCCCATTGCGTTAGAAGACTTTTGAAACTTTAATAACGTTTGTTTAGTCTTTCAAATGGATCCTTTTAATACTGCTGCGTATCTACCTACAATCCGCGACCATAAACTTATCCGATGTCCATAACATACGGCAGGTAGTTCTTGTTTACGTGTATCAATAGTTCTTGAATTTGATATGAGTTAAACGATTTCATTATCTTCTCGAATAATTCAATCTTCTGCACATCGTATTTGTATAAGTTTCGGTGTCTGTAAAGTGATTGAGACATACTGATATTCTCATAATTTAATCTGCAATAGAAAATTATACAGCCTTACTATTTTATTGATGTCATCTCCAGTTACAAATAAAAAAACGTTGTGAATCCATGTTAGGCTATATGTACTAATAATATCATTTATTTTTCATTGCCTTTTATTCTCAGTACTTAAAGCAAAATTTTCATTGACTGATTCATTGATTGTTCACTTACGGTTTATCAACACGTTTTGATTATTTAAAGCCGAAAATAGTTCGTATTTTGAGAAAATTATTATTTGCAAGTTAATATTGAATGAACAAATTAATAGAGAATAACAATTTATTTTCAGATAAAGTCCTAATTTTTAGCACAAAGGTCGGAGGAGGAAATGAATTCTTCTTTTTCCCTATATTATTTGAGCATTTCAAGCGTGATGTGGCGAGTCTTTCACTGCACTAGTGCTGCTACCATGGAAAGTGCTCGGACAAACTGCATCTCCTTGTTCCACCAATTCAGACCTTCACGGATTGAATCCGTCATGCTACATACATAGTAGCAAACCACCGATATTTCCTCCGTATTCCATCAGCGAAAAAATAGTTCCAATTAAGCAGCTTCTTGCGCGAACCGCTGCTCTATAGAGCATACATTTAAGAGGATGTTTCTCCGATCACTGCAAGTTTAACTTGTTCAAGTCTAGAGTCAACAGTTATCTTCCCCTTTTATCCATTCAACCTACTCCTTAAGGTATCCCTCTACCTCGAGTGGTATCCGGGTTTTGTACAGCGTGAACCTTACTGCAAAAAGAGCAAACAATAAATAAAAAAAGGTTTATATAATGATCCCACCCGGAATTCGAACTCGGCTCTCTGATTTCGCAGCTTGGGTCGCTCACCACGTCATATCCGAGGTGTGGTGGGGTGGACACAGGGTAAAAATAAATAGTCTACCTTTTGATTTGAGCTCGCTCGTAAATTTTGCTAATGTATTGGTTATGTTATATACCGTACCTATGAACATTAATAGGTATGTCCCAGTCCTCATAAATACGTTGAATACTATTGCATGTGGGGGTAAGAAACTGCCAGAGTGGGAAGCTCTTCCCGTGTCGGACTCTCTACCTTCGGGCAGAGAGTAACACGGACGACGCTATGCAGAAAGGCAGAGTCTCACCCGGGGAGGAAGACAGATACTCGAGCCCGCGTATGCGTGGTCTACGGGCATTTTTTGCCCGAGACCAGGGGCTCAGATTTCCTGAGATTAAATTTGGCCTTGTGACACATCCAACCTCATAGAAAGGTAGGTAAATATTGTAATATGTTAAGTAATTGACCACTGACAGTATTTTACCAACTTCACGCCGCTGGCGAGCATTGTATTTTGTAGATGTTATAAAGATTACCATTTCATTTCCAACCTCGCTATTGGTTATTCCCCATTCATTAACCCTTTCCTGTTTACAACAAGTAGAAATGTTAATGTTTTTAATTTAATTTCTGTCAATTACAACAAAATATGGAGCTGTTTATTTTATTATAATATGTATATTGTATCTGCCATTAATATTCGCTTCAAGATCGTCTCATCAGACACTTAATCCAAATAACGCTATAACATTTCTCAAGTAGACAACAGTCCCTATTGTCGTTTTACTTACAAGATTCAACAAAAAAAAAAAACAACCGACATGTATTCGTGCATTTTCAGTATTTAATAAAAAGCCATCCGTCCTCTCGCAAAAGAATTTAAAGTAAACTTGTCAGTGAAAGTCGTCAAATCAAGTAATCAGTAAAGATTTTTCATATTTTCATGATTATTATAGACTCCATTGACAGCCAATCTTTCATCCATTCAACACGGCTTAATCATTCGTTCTTGTTTTTTTATCTCCAAATAACCGAACTGTTCCAATCTAATGCTTTCTGATTTTCATTAGAGAAGAATAATACTTTGGCTGGTGACCAAGCGCTTTTTGTTCATGCGAGCGGTCTGTCTGTGAGAAGATTCTCTTAGATACGGCCCGATCTGATTATCTCTGGTCATCCGACGTTCACGGCCTTTCAATCATGAACCCACGCTTATATTGTCACGAGCAAATAAGTTATGGATGGATAGACACGATAAAAAATATTTTTCGTCCCTTATCCTTTGTTATTTTTTCTTCACAACTTATGTTGCATTGATGTTAACTTCGCCGTTGCTGTTCTGAGAGAAATTATATATATATATATATATATATATATATATATATATATATATATCGGAAAAAATAGGCTACGAAAAAGAAATAGAATGAATTATTTTTTTAATTATTGTATTTTTTTTAAATGATATTAAGAGAAAGCTTATAATACTAACAAAAACAAATGTACGAAATCTGAACATTACACACACACGCATACACATTCACACACACACACACACACACACACACACACATATATATATATATATATATATATATATATATATATATATTGTTGATGTCCTCTCCCAGAACAGTGGACAGAATGATTCCTTGAGTGTCCATCTACGAAATTCTGGGTTCGAGATACTAAAGGTAACATTAATAAGCTAAGTTACAAATCTTTTGTAAATTATATATATATATATATATATATATATATATATATATATATATATATATATCTGTTTGTGTGTGGCTGTCAGAGAGAGACAGAGGGGAAAATTTTGGTTCAGTAGACAAATGCATGCAATTAATTGACTAAGTTAATTACTGTAATTTAATGTGAGTGAATCAATGTTAATATTAATCGTAATTTAAATCTTATTCAAGATGCCAGTGAGTTTTTTTTAAAACTATTAATCATATTGTCTCTAAGAACTCTATTCACCATCTGTAATTTATGGGATATTTTTGTGAAACATGAAATACTTTATTTTTCGTGAACACAATCAATGATTTCTTCGGTCGTTGCAGCTGCAGGACTCCCACACCATGGGCCATCATTTAGTCTCTGCCTTCTTCTAGCACTTTTCCCATGTTGATTAAGCTGCAATATAATACCTTAATGCAGCAACCATATCTGCATTAATGTTTTTCAAGCTAAACGCCTTTTCTGGAGATACTTGATTAAACCATCATGCCAGTTTTTTTTCCATTTTCAAAGGAAGCTGCTACTAGTTACTTTTGAAGATTTCTTTGAAAGAAACCGATACTAATAAAACATTTTGAAATCAATGTACGTCAGATATTTCATCTCAAGAATCCCTCCTTCATAGTCACCCTATGATCTTTTCATGCCACCTTCGCAGATGTAGAACAAACTGTGATGTAGTCCACCAGATGATTACTAAGACGACCATGTAAATAACATGGGAGTAATAATGATGCTTTAAGAAAAACAGTTACTATAACAGAACTGTTGCTAACTATCGTACAGGATTGTTAAATCACTCTAAATATGTAAAGAGAAACGATGGCTTGGGGAATGTAACACTCACAAGTCATACTGAAGATAAGAGACGCAGAGAGAGAAAAAATAAAACAGCGTTAGCGAATGTCTAGCAGAATAAAATATTACGCTAGAACAATATGTATGGCTGATTTCGGGTAACACCCACCACCATCCCAGCCGCCAAAATCAAAAATTGGAACCATGTTATCGAGTTGCATGATTGGGATACATACATGCATCAGTTCGTTATGTGCCATGCCTGATACACGCTTAGGCGATAATGTATCGTTCGATACATGACTGACGAGGCAGATTTTTTTCTTGCAGTAGGTTACCATTTCTTTCTGCGTTTAACCAGTCGCCATCCAAGACTTTAGAACCCGGTCTCTCCTGCTGTATTGCTAGGGGAGAAGAGGAGCCATTCGTTTCCCAATTGTATTAGCACATAAGTGGATGTAATAGATCAGAACGGAATTCGAATTCGGCTCTCCGATTTCTCAATTAGAGCCCGCTATCCATTACTCCACCGTGCCTCCACACATGCATATAGTATTCGAGTAGTGACGAAGTTCAGCTGACAGTAAACAAACGTGAATAAAAATGATCGCCATGTTTATTAAGATAGGCTCTGTGTGTGATGCAGAAGATTATCTATCCATATAGCTCCCAAAATATTCCTAGAGTAATTCAGTTAATCTCAGTAGATGGAAATAAAGGCAACAATTTACCTACTCAATATAAACAGGTATTGATTACCCTAAAATGAAAATAAAGAAAATGCTACAGATAGCAAACACGTGTACTAGTACATATAATACCAAGTATTATTGCCATCCCGTGAACAGCGTCCTGGTTATGAAGATAAAAAAATACATCCGCGTCCTGGGTATGACGATAAATTACATCAAAAATTGGGTAAGAGGATAAACGATCATACGTCCAAACAGTATCAGGCATCTGATAATACCATTTTTGAAAAATAAGGTATATATATGCCAGTATTACTGTATATTTTTGAAAAATAATATTACCAGCTATAGGTTTTTGAAAAAAATAACATTAAAGATATCTGTTGCTTTTATTTACTTTGAAAAATGTTTTAATAATATATATTACCAGCTATAGGTAAACGGTTTTGAAAAAAAAAAAAAATAATATTACCAGATTTTCTCTTTTTATGGTCTGCCCTTTTAAAAAGATATTACCAGCTCAGCTATAGGTTTTTTAAAAAATAACATAATACCAGCTATGCCTTTTTTATTACAAAAAGATAATATTACCAGCCCTATCCTTAGGTTACTGTTTTGATTATTTTATAGGTTTTTGAAAAAAATAATATTACCAGCTATGCCCTTTGAAAGATATTACCGGCTATAGGTTTTTGAAAAAAATAACATTACCAGCTATGCCCTTTGAAAGATATTACCAGCTATAGGTTTTTGAAAAATAAATACCCAGAAAATATATTACCAGCTATAGGTTTTTTAAAAATAATATAAAATAAATATTTTTTTGAGTATTACATATAGGTTTTTGGAAAATATTTTGATATATATTATATAGAATAAAAAAAATATTACCAGGATAAAAAAAAAGAGTTGTCGACATTAAATGACGCATTGATATGCGGTAAAACAAAGCAAAACAAACCATCCAGTGAACAGCTACAAAACTAGTCTTAAAAATGACCAAGTGCTCTAATTTTTGTAAATCAGTTTTTGTGTACAGGCATAATAGGGTTAACGCCTCAAATATTTTGTTCCGCTTTTCTCAAATATTAGACTTGCGCTAGACAAACGAATATTTAATATATTATTCGAATGCAAATTAATAAAAATTATTCGTACTTTTGCCACATCTCTTTAGGCATGTAACACTGCTTTCCACACATGCGTTCCTGTAGTTGATACGATTGTTTTGTTCTTTTTTAAAGCAATTTACACTAAGCAAAGCGGCGTCCTCGGTATGACGATAAACTACATCCGCGTCCAGGGTAAGAAGATAAACTACGTCCAACAGAAAGGCCTCTGATCAGGAGGCTTTGAGGAGCGTGGAACCACCTCTTAATTGCTAGTGTTCCCAGGTACACCCTGACCCGGAGTGGTAGCACCAGTTAGGGTCCCAGCTATGGGAAAATAGTTAACCCCGAAACTGAGGTAGAAAGCCTTATAAAATGTAAAAATAGATTTTAATACCAGAAATACTTTTTAAAAAATTATTAGCAGAAATACATTTTTGGAGGAAAAAATATTACCAGCTATACGTTTTTGAAAAAAAATAGTATTAACAGCTATACATTTTTGAGGAAAAAAATATTAACAGAAATAGATATTTGACAAAACAAAAATATTACCAGGAAAAAAAGTTGTAGGCGTTAAATTACCCATTGAGATTGATATGCCGTAAAACAAAACAAACCAATCCAAACCAAGCAAGGCGGTTACAGAGGATTGAGAACTAGAGTTTGACGCGCATTCCTCTTCTTTTTCATGCATCATGCTTGTCCTGCCGCTCATACACAATTCTATCAGATAGTTCCCTGCCACTTTATGTGTTAGGAGCTTCCACTTATTTTCACCACATGCCACAGATTCCGAACAGAGAAATTGGATAACTCATATGCGTTCCTCTTCGACGCACACCCTAGCGGAGGAGTCCTGTTTCCACAGTAACATCAGCAAGAAAACTGACACGATCAAGCTAAGACTTTGATCACATGAGCACAATAATACCAGCTACAAACACGCATGAGCAGAATAGAGTGTGATAAACCTAAAGATATATTATAGGAAATGTGCGAATATTTTTTTGATTTAACTACCATCGCAGATATATTCCTTCAATTCTTTATTTATTTGGCTACTAGCAATAATACGCAGTGTTTGTTTACGACCGCTGATCTATGCAAACGTTTCATTTTGTTATGCGAGATTGGCATAGACCGTTCCGTTAGTTATATTGCTGGGAAGCAATTCGATAGATTTAACAATTGCATCGCCTTCTTTATTATAAATAATATCATAATACTATAATTTATATATAAAATAATTCTAAAAATATCCATTTGAAGGTGTCAACATAATTTTGTTTCACTTATGCATTGTTTAATTATCTTTAGAAAAATCAATGATCTTATTGAACTAAACCAACATGAACTCTCTGGGTGAGAAAGTGTGTGTTTGTAAACAGTGACTATTACGGCTATTGTGGCAAGGCTCTTCCGTAAAGCGAATCGAGTTCTCTCATTTACTGTGTGTTTATCTAAAAATAAATACGCTAAAATTCAAATTCGCCGACGGATTAGTGTTAGAAAATCCGACTGACTCCACTTCAGCCGGATTTCGATCCTAGCTAGAGGTAAAACTGAATATCTAGCCATATTGGAGAGAGCTATTGTTACAGAGAAACAGTGTTTGTATATATATATATATATATATATATATATATATATATATATATATATATATATATATATATATAATATTGAACAAAAAAATTAAATTCATTAGACAGACTGGGTTGTAGATTAATATTCTTTCGTTTTTTTTATTATTATTTCATTTAGATTCCTCGACTAGTTTCGACCAAAATGGCCATCATCGGGAGGAGAAATATTTCTGCTTGCTGGTAGCACTAAACTACAGAAATGAATGTTTTGCTGGAGAAAATGAACTTTTGTCTGTAGTTTTCATTTGTTTTTTTTTTTTTTTTTTTTTCTTTTTAACATGAATCTTTTAACATTCCAGTATTGGTCAAACAGTCTCTTTTAAGTTGTTATTTGAGATAAGAGCTAAAATGATACATGTTGCTCTGAATTCTCTCGTCAGTTTGACAGTTTTATTGGTCCTGGAGAGGGGATGTGTCTCTGTTTAGTGTTTGTGTGTGTGTGTTATTTAGTTCTTAGGGAGTGAGTGAGTATGATATGTGTAAGCGTGTGTATTGCTGTGGGTGTGTGTTATCATTTGGCTCATTAGGGAGTGAGTGAGTATGATGTGGGTTTGTGTATAAGTGTATAAGTGTGAGGCCTCCACACCTCCGTAAGCATGTCTGTCTTTTGTGGGTGAGAAATGTGAGTAGGTTGTGATTTGCTGAGTTATATATTGGTACTAACTGTATTGTTAAATTTATGGTTTAGCCCGGCTCTTCATCAATAAAATATTGTGTTCATAGCTGCTTATATATATATATATATATATATATATATATATATATATATATATATATTCATGAATCATTCATACAAAAAACAACTATAGAGTTTAATGATTTAAATATAAATGATATAAATGATTTTGTTTTTGTATGAATGATTCATGAATTTATAAATTATATTTGCACCTTTTAATTGAAATATATATATATATATATATATATATATATATATATATATATATATATATATATAAAGCAGCTAAAATGAACACAATTTGAAATATAGTATGGTATTCGCGCTAGGAAATACGGGAGGTCTGAGCAGAGTTGAATGTTCATCAGATATATTTTAGGGAAGAAGAGCTGTTCTTTGGTGACGTTAATAATAACTTCATTATCAAAGTAAACATCGTACACACTGTCACCTCAGAATGTCAAATGACTCTGTTTATCGTGTGTTGATCTAGATGTGGTATTTAAAGATATCTATTAAAGAAACAGAAATAAGAAGCTAATATTATATAAACACACTAAATACAATCGGGAGACAGTAGACTCATAGAAAATCTGAATATAGGAGGCGCGGAGAAAGAGTACCCAATATTCTCCCGAGAAGATAGAAAGTTCGAAGAAAGACCTGAAATCAGATACCAAGTCCACGAGTAAATAAAAAAAAAGTTATGTATAAATAATTTAGTAATATAAAGTTATCATATATTACAAATGTAACATTTTATTAAATCATAATGATGACAGGAAGTTAAAGAGAAAACTGAAGAATTCTTTTAAAACGTTGATATCTAAAGAAGAATAAGCCAATTTGTATATTCAATAAGCAAAGCTTGCAAATGTGTCGTAGATATAAAGTAGTTTGATTATATAAATGTTATTTTTTATATTAAGGTATATAAAGATATTATAAAGGATATATAGAATGAAAACAAAATGAGATATATAATTTTTTTTAAATATATCCATATATATAATGGTATTTCCGCATTATATGATATTATTTACATATAATATTATATGCAGATTTAAATATGTATACTTAGGCATCGTATCTTCATTCAAGCATGTTTGGTTGAATAATATATAAATATATCTGTTTATTTTATTTTATTTTAATTCTCTCAGATTCACGGATCAGTTTCTTAGTGTCGGTACAAAACTGTGCAAGAAAAACGCTGTAATTATTCTTATAGATTTTATGTTTCCGAGTACTTTCAATTCCATCCAAGATTGTTTTCAGGGGTGAATTGCTAAGACAAAGAATTAATATATGCGAGAATGAACACTGTACAACTCGAAAGATTTACTGCTGTGTACAGAAGGTAATTATTTTATGTAAATTCCAATTAAAAATTGTA
>CAHIKZ030002416.1:92500-102500 GCA_903632075.3 Acanthosepion pharaonis | reverse complement strand
TAAGTGTTTTATATTATTGGGATTCACTTAGATAACATACCAATGGATTATTACCTATATATATATATATATATATATATATATATATATATAGATAGATAGATAGATACGTATGTGTGCGTGCGCACACGTGTGTGTCTGTGTGTTTTATTTTGATGCTAATATTTTGAATATTGACGTTGTGAATGACATGGCTGATATGATAAAATTTCAATTGAAAAGAGAATTCATGAGATCTTTTCTCGTTGTGGGTATGATCTTTGGAACTATGTAGGTATTATACTTACTGGAAAAAAAGACGTACGATATTTATCTCGGCACACAGGCCCAGATATGCCAGAGTAACGATGTAGTTAATGATCGCTAATGCACATTTTGTTTATGAAAGCTGATAGATTTGTCTCGGTAGTCAAAATGTATAAACGACATATATTTTCAGTACTTATTTTTTGACTCGATTATAAAAGCGTTTCCATAAAGTATATTTTCACTCCGCAGCAGTTTTTCTTTATAGGTTGTAGTTGCACTTTTAAAACTCGTAAAGCTTCATTCAATTGACCCAATATTCAGTTTATTTTTAAGTCTTAGATATCCTTTTAATAAAATTAAACAAGAAGACACGGTAACTGGTATAAAGATTTTGGGCGAGTTTATAATTGACACAAAGACTCAAATATATATGTGATAATATCCTATCTAATGCGTAAATGCAGGTATAGAATGTACAGAATGAAGAATTACGTTCCCACGCTTTGGAAAGAAAACAAATTTATGAGATGAATCCCTTTGAATGCAAAAGCTTTGCTTTTTAACGTGAAAGAAATCCGTTAATTTTCTCAGGAGGAAGAGTGATATCAAATTGTGGAAGGTGTGGAGACATGATAAAACGTTGCATCAATTTTCTAAAAAAATAATTTCTTAATTGTGTGCCATATTAATCTATTCATGAGCAGAGACCCAATCTTTGAATCATGGAAAATGTAGCTTGTAAGGAGAAAACTATAATATATACAGAGTTTTAATAAGCCTACTGAAAATAAAATTAATTCTAAACTAAGTATAGGCAGAGGAATTTTTTTTCAATCACATGGTGATATTCTAAACGTAGGCTCACGCTGAATTGGCTTCATTTAAGATTTTATGGTCTCTATTAAAATAAATGTTAAGTGTTTCAACCTGCCATCGTCTTTTAATTATAATACTTATAGAAATAATACTTATACATAGAATAAATATACTAAAAGAAATAATATATCAATTTAAACATATTTTGGAGGTTGAAAGAGGAAAATAAAAGGCCTAAAATGAAACATAAAATTTTAAAATATAGGAACCTTGATTTTGTGTTTACAGAAAAAATTTAGATTAACTGGTTCCTGGATAGGGATGCTTTATTAAATCAAAGATTTGAATTAACGGTTAATTTTAAACATAGCATAACTTTGTCCCTACATTCTCGCTAAACTTTGAAATTTGACAATTGCGTTTACTTAGATTTTACTTAAACATTTTGCAACATGTAAGGTTTTCCTTCTGTCAGTAAGATTAATTTCAATGTAGTATAGTTTTTACAGTAATCTTCCGGTAGTGTTTGTAATGTTTAGTATAGATGTATTGGCATTTGGCTGACATTTTGCATAGATTGGTTTTGATAACAAACTATGTACGACCCTTTAGTTATCAGTGACATTCTGTTTTATTTTATATGATCTATATACTTAAATATTTTTTGATAGATCTATAAGTTCAAATAATTTGGTTGATCTATACGTTTAAATGATTTTGCTAGATCTATAAGTTTAAATAATTTTCGTTACTTAAAGGGCTGGTTTATTTCCCAACTATAAAACGAGAATTTTTTTGTAACTCAGTGTCTTGTTAAATTGCTTTAAATTTCCATGGGAAAGGACATTGTCTAATGCATAATATTGTAGCCAGTTTACATTCTGAACCGTATATGTCATTTGGATGTTGTCTATGATAATAAATTTGCGCCTTACGTATGATTGCTTCTTAACTTCAGATTTATCCCTTACTTTGAACTTAGCGTAGGACATGCCGATTGGTTGGTCCGAATAAAAACAAAACAAAACCTGTATCTATCACTTCTCTTTTTCTTCCTCTTCTCGTGAAAAGAGTGTACATCCTGTGTCTTTTTTACATTTTTTTCTTCATTTTATTGTGAGAACGGTGTATCTTGCGTCATTTTTACTCTTTTACTTTTCTTCATTTTCTCGTGAAATGTGTATGCATCTTGTGTTTTGTTTACTCTTTTTTTATTCTTCCTTTTCTCGTGAAAAGAGTGTGTATCTTGTGTCTTTTTAAAAATATTTTTCTTATTTTTCCGTTATTCGTGCAAAGAATGTGCATCTTGTATCTATTTTTACACTTTTTCTTTTGTTCATTTTCTTGTGAAAAGAAGGTGTATCCTGTTTCTTTTTTTACTCTTTTATTTTCTTCATTTTTTCGTGAAAATAGTGTGCATATTGTGACAATTTTTACTCTTTTTCATTTCTTCATTTCTCGTGAAAATAGTGCTCATCTTGTGTCATTTTTACTCTTTTTTTTCTTCATTTCTCGTGAAGAGAGGGTGTATCTTGTATTAAATCTCAATAAATTATCTACTCGCCAGTTATTTAATAACGCCTAATGAGATGTGTTATTATGCATCGAAACATGATTGCATTTGTCTAGCGTTTTTTACATGTATTTGATGTAATATCCTAAAATAAAATATATATATATATATATATATATATATATATATATATATATATATATATGTGTGTGTTAGATTGAAAAATTATCCTTATATTAATTACGTAAAATTGAAAATAATACTGACATGTCAATTTAACAATTATATTTATCAGAATTATATAAAATTATCTTGAAATACGAAAGAGTAAATTTTTTCAATAAATTCCTCAGTGACTTTAATCTCATGTAACTTTTCTAAACGCTCATCATGTTTAAGTTGATTAATGCTGCCATAATCCTTGACTTCAGTTCATATTTAATCTTAAAAAGAATTTTGTTGGTCTTTCGCTCAACTGAAACCCACACATAATAATCACGAAGTTTGCACTTAGAGGAGATAGGTGTTAGGAGTTATATAGTCACAGAAATTGTCTTACAGACAGGTCTAGATTCTCCTGCAATTGTGGCATGCTGCAGAGTCCTGTTGGTAGACATACGCATGCACACACTCACTAGTAACCAGCTTCTGAACCCAGGAGAACACAACACCCTAAAGGCTCTTTATCTAGGGTTCCATGTTGAGTCAGTGGCCCTCACCAACAAATTTCGAAGATCATTTCTTATCAAAACGATCAGAGTTAGTTTTTAGAGCTTCCTTACCTTCGTAATAACAATTAGATTCATTCATCTATTTCCGAATCCTTTGCACGGTCCCCAGATTGAGACGCAACCACTCTGAAATGTTCCTATTGGAGCTTCCGGCGTGAATGCCAAGCAGAACAGCATTCCGTTGACAAATCTCTGTCGTAGTTAATTGCGCCATGTTGCTCTTTGCTTCACCGACAGTGACCAACTGGTTCAACTCTGCTGTGCAGTCGACAAAATTAAAAACAAATAATGCGCATGCCACAAATTAAAAATAAATGTTGACAATTTCAGATCTCACACTGTGTGTATATGTGTATGTTTATATATATATATATATATATATATATATATATATATATATATATATATATATATAATTAATGTTTTTTTTTTATTTTATTTATATATGACATTCCCTGAGGACTATGTGTATATTTTCCGACTCCTTTCCCTCAAGGCAATCTTTAGACTCATCTTATTAAATTGCTGTGTCAAATTAAAATGCTGGAAAAGAAAATGCCGTCTTTTGAAACGCTTTTCCAATTTTCAAGACTTATTCGATTTGCTTTTTTGACGTCTCTTCCGATAACATTTCATCATATTTTTTTGTGCGAACGGTTTTTTTTTGTACACTAGACAGAATAATAGTCCTATAAGACAATTATATAAATTGACTTATCTAAATATCATAGATTTAATGGAAATAAATAATATTCCCTATTACCATTATTTTTGGTTTGAGTTGCTAAAATTGTTTATTATGTGTAAACCTGAAATTATTAATACTCGGTTTATATGATGTAATCTCTCTCTCTCTCTCTCTCTCTCTCTCTCTCTATATATATATATATATATATATATATATATATATATATATATATATATATATATATATATTCGGGTGTGATGTATATATTTATATATATTTATGTACATGTGTGTACACACACACACACACACACACACACACACACACACACATATATATATGTCGGGGATGCAGGTGTGTGATGTGTATATATTTATATACACATCTATGTACATGTGTGTGATTACACACACACACACACACACACACACACACACACACACACACACACATATATATATATATATATATATATATATATATATATATATATATTTGTCGGGGTATGGGGTGTGATGTGTATATATTTATATACACATCTATGTACATGTGTGTGATTATACACACAGTGTGCTCTTAGAGAAATCCAAGAATTATAAATCAATAGATGTCAAAATTGCTTCAATGTAACGAGGATTCCATACTCAGATTCATAATACTAACATCGTTAGATATGCAGATGACACAGTGTTGTTAATAAACATATAAAGAAATTTACAGGAACTCTGACAGAATATAATAAATCAACCTGAGAAAAACAATTAATGTTAACCGTAAGAAAACAGAATATATGGTTAGCAGCAAACGAAACAGCCCAAGATGCAAATTATCAGTCAGTCAGTTATGTGCCATTAGTTATACACGCTTAGGCGATCATGTATCTTTCGATACCTTTTTCCCGCAATAGGTTGCCATTTATTTCTGCCGTAAACCAGTTGCTATCAAAAACTATAGAATCCGGTCTGTCCTGTCCATAGCTGTGGGGAGAGAAGTAGCGGATTCATGCCTTTTCCAAAGGTATTAGCACGTAAGGGAATGTAATGAATTCGACTGGAAATCGAACTAGGCTCTCAGTCCGAACCATTATCCATTATTCCACCGTGGAATTGGAGACGACAAAATTAAACAAGTGCAAAAATTGAAATATCTAAGAAGTTTTGTAACGGAAGATGTAAAATGCTACACCAAAATCCGGACGCATACGCCTTCAGAATATAAGCAAGGTGCAAAACAACATGAAAATGTCATTGGGGACAAAGAAATTAGAACTGAAATGTTAGGTTATATCGGTATATCATATATCACATATGATTAGCAATCTTATCAAAGATGAATAAGAGAGAGAAATGTGGTTCCACAGACGGAGGCTGAAAATCGCCCTCGTCGGCTACCGCTCGCGTCCGACCATCGGGTTCTTAATCCTCTCTCTCTCTATTCGCTTCATCTCCCCATTTGGCGGGGGCTGAGATAGCTGTGAATCAAGCAGCATTTCACAGGCCCATTCGCGTGAATTTGACTTTGGGGGATAACTCTGCGTGACGGAGTAACCCACGAAAACGCGCCTCAGAGTTTAAATGCGACTGATACAGGCGAGATCTGGGAAGTCTTGTCGCATCAGGTTGTCAGGTGCTTTGACCAAGGATATCATGAATTGAATATGTGAGGTTTATCTGTATTAATACCGATGTGAACGCAAGGAAAGGTCGCAGGAGCTGGGCTATTTTTTTTGCCATTACCCTGGTGTACGCGTTCGGATCCCCCACATGAATCCAACATTGTGTCATATGACTTCAGATGAATAATGTTATTGTAATCCTCCTGCTCGTAGTCTTATGATCTCTCAGCTGCAACTCTCTTTTCGGCCAGAGCACATCTCAATTATGTGTCCGTCGGCGGGCAGATGACAGATAAATATATATATTTACACTTGCCTCGTCAGGTTGTAAAAGCTAGGGCTCCTTACATTAAACTTACTTTGTGTTACCTCCTGCATTGTGGGTGGGCTCAAGGAAATATATGTTACTTGTACTGTTGACAATGGTCCGAGAAATTTCTGGGGGAGAGAGAGAGAGAGAGAGAGAGAGAGAAAAGAAAGAGAAAAGGGATTTTTTTCTCTTTCGAGAACATTGCTCAAGCCTTCTTCAAGGGAGATATTTATTGCTCTCTAAAACGCAGTTGAGGTGATTTGAGAATTTTTCCACGCCACTGCTTATAACTCTACGTCCAAGTCGACATTGTCTTACATTTCACTGCGTGGTAGGCGCGCGGCTATATACATGGTACTCGTAATTATACCAAAGTTACGTACAATGCCTTGTATGATTGACCGGGAGAGTAATTCGCTCCTCTGCCAACATCAAGACTCTGGATTTCAATCAGTAATACGGGCAATGTCTCGTATGACTGTACGGCAGAGGAGCAAACCCCCATCTGCCAGTATTATGCGCTCAAGCCCAGTGGGGTCAACCCTCCAGACTTAGGGAGATAGTGAGTTTATTGCCGGGTTCATTAAATGTTTCTAAAATTAATCAGTAGGAAATAGTAACATTTTAAACTTTTCTCTTTTATATTGTAGAATTATTTTCAATTGAACGAAAATATACATGCGCAAACATACTCACACGCCCGCAATTGGAATATTAATGAAATTGAAATGTACATTAAAGTCGAAAGGTCTAATGTGAGTTTTTCTCTGGGAATAACCCCTGACTAAAAGGAAATGATTATAAACTGGAAGTTCGAACTCATTTTTACAAGGCTCATATAACGTTGTGTGTATCAAGAGAATATATAAATTTTTTACAAGACATGTAGTAATTTAAGTGGGTAGAAATGCAGGTTGCGATGGATACATTGTCATCTAAATGAAGCAAAAGTGAAAATAACACATGAATATATATATTTACCAAAATGACACAAAGACATCTTGAAATACTAAGCATAAATATGTTCAATAAAATCGCCATTGGCTTCAATCACGGTCTTCAGACGGCAGCATTCACCAACTAAAACAAGCAGACCGTCCAGAAGATTTGCATGCATTTCCGAAGTCGTCTTGAGGCTGTGGTGGAAGGTATTGGCTATTTTTTGAATATTTTTATTTTTTTCAAAATATTTTCTCTTTTTAAACGAGATGATTTATTTTTATTATTTATCATCGCAAATCCTCTATATTGTCTAAATATATATTTTTAAATGAGATGACAGTGTTATTTTTTGTCATATTTATCCGAAATATTATTGTTTATCCAAAACTATGGGTTGAACAGCAGGATTCACTGTATATATGTCAAGACGTCTATCGCGGAAATGAATAACGCACTACGCCCTTCTGAGTCCTGAATCGAAAGCGACACGTTCTCCAAAGTGTGCATCACGTATGGCGCTTAACTGACTGATATATTGTAAATTCATTTCTTTGGATATGTCTGTCATTCCAAAAATGTCTGTCACCAAAACCAACGTCATATCTATGATAATGTAAAGGAAACAACTTTCATGAGACTGTCTATACATATATTTATGAGATAAAGATATATATATATATATATATATATATATATATATATATATATATATATATATATATATATATATCAACACAGTATTGCGGAAATTTTATGATATAGTGTAAGAAATACTTGTGACGTATTTCGTATTTCAGGACTCAGACTATATTTGTTAACTGCAAGAACTGCACACGACACAACAGTCTGCAACGGATGTTCAGATTTTTTTTTAATATCTAGCCGAATTTATTTACTGTCTTTTTCTTTTCATCACTTTTTGAGTAGGTATTCCACACTGTGATATTAAAAATCTGCTAGGAATGGTAAAATATTGAAAGAGTCAGGGCGCAAATTAACTGTTGACGAACTTGAGATTAAGGCACTCTCTAAACTATTATGACATAAGTAATTATTTTCTTATATCATTAGCAGAATTTTCATGCTAAAATTGGGATCAGTCCCGTGACTGTGGCAACCAACGCATTTGACCTATTATTTTGTATAATGTCTCTTTTGCGTTCATATAATCTCTTATGTATGCATACTCAAAATAATTAGATCATCACATCATATTTTTTTCACATAGACATGCGATTTCCTAAAAAACATCTGCCGAAGAACTAGAAGTGTGGGAAACACTACCACTAAAAAAAAACAGAACTGCTGGAATCAACCCTAAAAAATAGTACGTTGTTACAAAACCGTAAATGACTCAAATGTACCAAACTGACAGATGAGTGACATCAAAGGAATAATAAACTGAGAAAAAAAAGTCAACCATCTGTGCAGCAAGAGTAAGTGGAAATATGTTGGAAAGCCTAATCTAATAGAAAATCTATCGTGTATAAAGCTTTCAAATACGGAACAAAATGCCCTCAGCTTTGCCTAAAGATTTGCCAACAGAATCAGCAAAAAAGTTATAGTAGACACTATAGTAAAACAATAAACATAAGCAAAATAACACTGAGTGCATCAAAGTTATCATTCAAGGCATAATCACTGCTACTGTAGAAACTAACAACTAAAATACATTACCACCGAGTCATATAAATGCACTAAAGAACATACCGAGAAATGTTTTGAAATTCAACTCATTAACTTTGACAAGGGATTGGGGATTGTGATAATGAACAGGACTACGTACACAGCAAAACTTAAGTCACTACGCAAAGATACCAAGATACGACAAATTAAACAACAACAAAAAACTAGCGAAACACAGATTTAACAAGGAAAAAAGGGAACTAATTAAAAATGTAAAGAAATAATGACATAGACGCATAGAATATCACCCTAGACAACCCAAACTTTACGATTTCCTTTAACCCCACAAAACTGAGAACATAATGCGCCCCATGATCTCAGGAATAGACTACGCCTCTTATAAACTGAAGAAAGCCGTAACAAAAATTCTAACCCCTGTCTTTGGAACAATCACTTCATCTCATATAAAGAACTCAGACATTCTAGTTGAAAAGTTTAAGGAAATGAACATAAATGATAAACGCATGGCCAGTCTAGATATAAAAATATCTCTACTCCAACATTCCAGTTGAAAAATCTCCTAAAAAATGTATCTAATACAATCAAATATAAAACTCTCTCTACCAATAGTTAAAATAATAAGAATCTGCCGTCTCATCACCAATCAATATTACTTCACATTTAATAAGGATTCTTAGAAAAAAGAAATTGGCTTATCAATGGAATCGGCTCTAAGGGTAGGGATGACATGTGTTTTCGTAGAATTTCTCGATCCGGTCCCTTCCAAAATATTTTACCCAAACAATCAACATAATTCTGTTATTTTGATGATCTTCTATTTATATATCATAATGCTAGTGATTTAAATCAACTAGTAGATCAACTAAACAAAGTCGAACATACAATAGTATTTACATTCGAAATGAAGAAAACAATACCTTGCCCTTCCTAGATATCAAGCTAAATTTCGTTAACAACAGTTTAAAACTCGGTTACCAGCGGAAACCAACTATCACCGAATAAATTTCTATTCTCATCATAACAACAAAACAAAATCCGGCAGAATAAAGATCATTGAGAATATGCAGCTCAGATTATTTACAAGAAGAAGAGAAATACATTGAAAAGAAATTCAACTTCTCCATTACCTTATTTATTTTAAAATCAATTCAAATCAAATGGCCCATAAATATTACAAAACAAAAACAACCTTTCCTGAGGAACCAAACAAATCTAAAAAAAACTATATTATACTGCCTATTAAATCTATCACATCTACAATCGAAAAGAATCTATCTAAACTCAACATGAAATTTGTTACTTCTACATCGTAAACAATAAAAAAACTTAGTCAATACTAAGGAAAACATTAAGTTAAAACATAAAGAGGAGTTTACTACATCACCTGTAATAATTGTCACGAAAATACATAAGAGATACCTCAAGCAATCTAAATAAAAGATTATATGAACTCAAAAGTGACATTTTACAAAATAATATGAGCGCCAAT
>CAHIKZ030002416.1:77500-90000 GCA_903632075.3 Acanthosepion pharaonis | reverse complement strand
CTATTATCAAAAGAGTTAATGTCAAGCAGATGGCGAATTAAAGATAATAAAACAATGTAAAAGTAACTGAATGTTACCGAAAAAAGATGCAGAACTTGCGACTCATGAAAGAGTAAGAAAGCTGATAACAGTTTCCAAGAATTTTACGATGAGTCCGCAAAAAATAGAAAATAGAAAGAAACATCGAAGTGTCAATATGAACTTTGAAATAATTACAGAAACAATTTCAGTTTCTATAATAATATTTGCTGCCACTTTGCCTTAAAATATTAAAATATTTTAATATTAAAATATTTTAATATTAAAATATATAAATTAAAAATAACAATACTGAGGAACAGAAAAGTTCGATAGCAAAACAGTTTCGTCTCTGCTTCCTGTTTTTCAGCTTATTAGAAATTCTTTTCTGTAGTGCATGTTTGTAAGAACACTGGAGGAAACCTTTGACTCCTCGAATTATCGTCGTATTAGTCTCTTACCTCTTTTCGAAAAAAAATACTGGAGGCAATATTTAATACCGAAGTCTTTCACACCTTACTTCTCACGACCGCATTTTGTAAAAAATTCCGGCTTCCATTTCACCAGGGTTAATTCCGATTTGATTACTGCTATCATCGAATTAGTATATCAAGTTCTGGATAAGTATGGTAACGCTCGAACTGTGGCTCTAGATACTTAGAAAGCGTTCGACGGGGTTTTACTTGCTGGCATTCTACACAAGTTCCAGGGTTATGCTCTCACAGGACGAATATATGGTTTAATTTAATTGTTCTTAATAAATCGTTCATTTTGAACGGGTCCACTTCCAGATCCTTTCATACGAATGCAGGAGGTACCCCAAGGATCTATCTTGTGACCTACGTTGTTTCTGATCTTCCTCAATGATGTCCCCGATGTCATCATTTCCCAACAAAGTATTTATGCACTTACATTTATTCCTCTATCAGTAGCAAATCCGACATATATGGTAAATTAAACCTCTTGAAAATAACATATCCGTGGTTAAATGGGTCAAGAAATGGCTTGTAAATTTAAGGCCTCAAAAATGATCTCATTTAATAACCACTGATAGCATCGTCAGTCTGCCATGACTGATGATAGACGAGAGGAGACGAATACACTGCACCTTCTCGCTTCACGCTTCCCGCCGACATGAACTGGAGAGACTACATAGAGACAATTGCTTAGTCGTTGCAAGGACAGTTTGGTCACCGAGCCGTGCCAAAAGTGTTTTCTCGTTAGTATTCGTCTTGCGCGTTTACAGCTCTCTACCATTCGTCCGTGTATTGAATAATGTTGCTGTATCTAGTCTGGTGTTCCTATTGTACATCTAGGGATTATTGACAAAATCCGAACAAGGATCTGCAAAATACTTACATTACTAGGCCTATTGTCCATATCTTTGTTGCCATATTTTTCACAACATTTCGGCCGTTGTACGCTTCGGCCTTCTTACAACGGCCAAAATGTTGTGATTATTATGGCATCAAAGATGAGGACAATAGTCCGAATAATATAAATATTGTACATAATATCTCATCTTAGTTATAGAGACAGATACGGAATTATCTGTAAAGTAATCGATTTTCATCAAGCCTCTCGACTTGAGTTACATTTTCACCCGTGCGACTTGACTTCAGTCTGTTTTTCTAAAATATGTTCACAGCAACTGTACTGACGAGCTTTTTCCCTGGTGTCCCTGCTGAATACATGCATTTAAGCGTGCTTAACTGACAACTATATCCCATGGTTTTACTGTTAAAATAACTAAAAGCAACGGCCGAAACGTTGCAATAAATATGGCGACAAAGATGAGGACAATAGTTCGAATAATATAAATAGTGTACATAATACCTCATTTCAGAAATATAGACAGATAAAGAAATTAATTGTATTCGAATTAAGAAACTGACGCCGAAATTTTTATTCAATGAATTAAAATGGATATTATAATCAATGAAGTTACAATGTTAAAGATACTTCAGGATATATAGTAATCACATTTACAAATAGGAGGATATTTATTTTAATATCTGTCCTATAGATTAAAAGACAAAATTTTTGCAATTCTAATAAGATTCCACATTTTTACAAGATGTTCTCATTAAAATGTAATCTGAAAGAAACTCGGGCAAAATTGGATTATCATTAATACCATGTCTCAATCACGATAAGTATCTGCATCCTCAATGAGGTTCTATACTGTGAACGCTTACAGGGTTTTGACATCACTCCAGACAAACAATCTCGCATGTACGATCCATTGCTATAGATGATGAGGAAATGATCGGCTGATTCTGTTGCTCCAAGTAGTACATTGTCACAAGAGTCAGATTTGAGCAAAAAATTAAGAAATCCTGACGGGGGTATCTTGAGCTACGCAAAACTCTATTTTAAGTCACGATAGGTTTCCAAATCGTTTACGCCGCCATGTAGGAGATCAATTATTCCCTGCACTTCAACCTCTTTCCCAAAGAGGCAACGTTGCTAATCTCTCTCTATTCTATTACAATTTCCGAGAGAATTTTCAGACGTACCCCATACTTTAATCTCATACGTTCAGACACATACAACTAGAGCATAACATGCTACATCCGCGCCGTTGAATCACCCGCATTTCCTCTATATTATATTTGTAAAGACGAATTTCATCTAATGCCTTACCTCACAAAACTGCTACTAATTGAAAGAAAGGTAAAGGATAGAATAATATATAGATCTTAATCCTGTCCATTAAGATAATAATTTTTTACTCATCTTTTCAAATGGATTATCATGCATGTTGCTTAAAACATTTAGAAATAGTTTAACATTCAGCGGTATACAAAACCTTACCCAGATTAAAGTTTCAAAATGGATTTTAACGAAGACAATATATAGACTGGAGCTACATAATGGCATAAAAGAGTACCAAATAACAGAAACCACATCACTTGAGGATTTCCACTATCAGTGGCAACTAAATTCACTGGCACATGTATAACAAAGAGATAATAATGACACAACACGTTGATATTCCACCCTATTTAAATATATATTTAGTAAGGAAATCCCCGTTAATGATGGAAATAACGATAACAGCTACTGCAACTGAGAAAGCTATTTTCCGGGACAATTGTGTCAAGATAAAGATTTTATAAATTAAAACTGAAAGTATGACATGCTACTTGTTTAATGAATGCTAAATATAAGAAAGAGGCCATTACCACATAGATCCTAATTTGCCACAACTGCAAATAAACTTTCAAAGTACTTGGAAGAATTATAGAGCTGTATAAAGTCCAAACGACAACATTACATAAAGTAAAAAAAGAATCTCCTGAGTTCTAAACTAGTGTGTATTTTAAAATTCGATGTATTTTTTTTAAGTGAAATCTCAATATGTGCAAATATCCTATCAGTAAAAACTGCGTTCTGTGATATTATCATTTGGTATATTTTACTGGTGTGCCAGTGCCGTCTACAAATAACTGCAATTTTAAGAATGCTTTAATAGTGAGATGAGATGCAACAAAATTCTTGTAATAAATTACTGAGATTCGATAAAGTGCAGATAAAGTATTCTAAACTAAAATAGAGGCCCATTAGCTGTTTAATTAATCCGTTCCGTTTATACGTTTTGATCAATAGTATCTATGACGTATTGATTACTCCTCTTATGTAAATCGACTTTTGATGAATATCTTTTCATGTTATGTGTTTAATATAACAGTGAACTTGAAATTTCTCTCGGAAGAAAAAGATTACAAACAGAACCGACAAAGACTACGTCGCAAAAACTGTTTCAAAAGAAAGTTGAATTAAGACGATCATTTGACAGACAAAAGTATATGAGGGCCTCTTATGAACAGATTGAAAGAAAACTGCAAGCTAAGAAACGTACAGTTAAAAGACCTGATTAATTAAACAGTTCATCTTTTCGAGAAATAATTTTGTCTAAGGTCAGATTAATATTTTATTTGTTAAGATTATTAAAACAATTAAAGAAAATAATCACTCATAAACTTACTAATTTAATTTGAATTACCTCCCTTTTCACCACAGCTAGGACATCAAATACATGAATAAATTCACTGGAAATATCTAAATAAATACACATTGATTATTGACAATTGCATTATGGATGAAGAGGCTCGAATTGACAGAGGTGTCGATTCATATGGAATATTATTAACAATGCATGGGATCAAAATGAAAATTTAACGGTAGATGTTAACAAAAAGCGCATTTATACTTAGAAAGAAATAGTTGAAACTGATTTAACACATATTGAGGAAAGATGGCATGGAGAATTTGAAACTGAAATTTAGCAATTACGTATTTAACAATATAACCATAGATTAACTTACCTAATATTAATCTGTACATGTGTATTATTTATGACACTAAAGCATTCGGTAACGTACACCACAATTTTCTGTTGGAACTTGTCTCCAACCTTGACATATTTGGGTAGGATATTGGAATAATCAAGAACATATACTGATAGCAAACTGTCGACATTAGCATAGAAAATGAGTTCAGTAGATATAAAAACAAACAAAGTGTTTAAGTTAATGTTGTGCGTTCTTGCAGTACTTATTCCCCTTATAGATCGAGGCAGATCTGAGAAAATTAGATGTCATGCAAGGATACGTTATTGGTGGACACAATATTAACAACTTAAGATATGCAGATAACACAAGACTGATAGCAAACGCAGAAGAAAGGAAAGAGGGAAGAAAGGACTAAACATAAACTGCGAGAAGAGAAAAAAATGCAAATTGCAAAGCGGAAATAACAAAATCAAACAAGCAAATTAAATAACGGGGAAGTGTTTTCAAAGCGGATGGAATGTGCGACTCTGAAATACGAAGACGCATTGGGATAGCGAAATATGCCTTTCAAAATTTAGGCAAAGAATTTAGAGAGTGAAAAATATCGTTAAAAACAGTGTGCTGAAATGTTTAGAGATATCCTCCTATTTGGCAGTTAATGTTGGATAATCTCCTGAAAGTTAAATAAGAGTTTTAAAGCAAATAAAATTCGATTTTACAGAAGAATTCTGAGCTCACCATAGGCTGGTTACGTGAACAACGACGAGATTTTCGATAAAATGGAAACAAAAATGAAACTTATATATAAAACCGGAAGAGATAGTTGACATTTCTGGGCTACCTAATGAGAATGGGCTTGCAAAATCTGATCCTCACTTGACAGATTGAGGGCAAGAGAGGCAGAGAAAGACAGTGTATAATAAACTTGATTCGCTTAAGTAAATGGATGGTAGAACAGGGTTTAGGAGAAATGGCAAAATGGCGAGATTTATAAAGAGCTACAAATGACAGGGAATTGTAGTGTGTCATGAGGGGACACGAAAGATAAGAAAGTGTAGAAGAAGGTATTACACTTAGCTTTAGAAAATACCTTAGGAAATATGAAGTTTTGATAACTACATATGATTTTCGGACAAGGGATGTAAGCAAAATAATTGACTCTCCTCAATAAATCAGTCAATATAGATCATAATCTGATAAAAAAAATTTCAACACCTGAACCACACTATTTATATTAGATAGGAAGATAAAAGTTTTTGTGTTTAGCTACTTTTCACACGCCATAGTCTCAAAATATGACCGGGTGAGATAAGAACAGATCAGTTTTCCTAACCTCGACTTCTGGTGGTGTGACAATGCTGTTGACATTGTGAATAAGTCAATACCAATGCAACAACAACAACATAATAGTAATAATAATAATGATAATAATAATAATAATAATAATCGATATAGAACCTATAAAAATTTTATGGGACTACACAATGTACACAGAGTAATCAAAGCTTACCACACAGACATTGTTATTAGAGACCGCAAATAAAGTACATGGACCTTGAAAACGAAATCTCATAAATGTGGATAATGGGAACATCAACAATCCCCGTTGTAGTTGGAGCCCTCGGATTGTTTGTAAGAGATGCCAGTAGACTCATTGAAGGGATCGCTGCAAACCCATGCTGTAAAGAAATAGAAAAAAATATCCTCACTAATATAATCCACACCTTACAAACGTCTTTGTTTATGTGAATATATATATATATATATATGTGTGTGTGTGTGTGTGTGTGTGTGTGTGTGTGTGTGTGTGTGTGTGTCAAATTGGTCAGTGGAAAATATTCCATTTCTGAGCTTATTCTCTGGGCGGGACTCGGAAGGGAAAGTATACAGACCAGAAATCAAAGAAAATTGACCAATACCATCATCATCATCATCATCATCAACAATAATAATAATAATGCATATGACGACATCAATAATTCCAGCTGTTGTGATATATGTGGACATCAATTATTCAAGTTTTTGTGGCACATGACAACATCAATAAATCCAGTTGTTTCTGGACCATCGGATTGATCGGAAAAGATTCCGATAGACGCACTGAAGGGATTCCTGGTGCCCCATATCTTAAAGAAATCCAAAATATTGTACGCACAAATACAGCACACACATTACGAAGAGTTGTAGCTATGAAAATCTTTGTGATCTTAGGTTTTTCGTGGGGGGGTGTTTTTTTTTCATCATTACACAACATACGAACTGGGAATGCTACTAGAACGCAGGGGGTTACCGAGAGTGAAAGGGTGAGAAAAGACTGGGTACAGGAGGGGATTGAGAAAAGGACAACAGATGAACAGGAGACAGGAGATGTCGATTGACGTTGCATTTATTATGTTTTTTGTAGTTTTCAGGGAAGTAAGTAAACGGAAGTTGAAGTAAAAGTCGTGTTTACATTTAACTATTTCAGATGTAAAAGACAATCACCTAGATGCAAATCTAGTAGCAAGCTTAAATTGATGTAGTCGAGGCACTGGTGGAAAAAGCTTGTCGGAAGCATTTCCCATGAAAATAATTTGTAAAAAAAGACAGAGGGAAGCCATATCACATCTCTGAGAAAGTGACTGATGTCGAGATGCCAAATCGGGATCGATTAAATTGCAGAAGAATTTGCTATTGAGACAAAAGAAAATGGTAGATACCCTATGCATAAATGCCTACTTAGGAACTGATGACATCAAGAAGATCATTGATGAATATCAGAAACCGCGTAGGAACCATGATAAATCTTTTGTGTGTGTGTGTGTGGGGGTCACCCGCGTTCGTGTGAAAGGATCTCGAATCGAACCCGTTCAGAGCGATATTTATTTCACGATTTGATAAGACCAATCGGATTAAATCAAACAACCGTCGTGGAATACAGTAGCTCTGAAGGTTACGTAGATTGTCAATCGCATTCGATATATCTAGAACCACATCTCGAGCTTCGACGTTATAATCAAGAACAGTAAGATATATAATCCGGTGTTCTTATAAATATTTTTATTTTTACAAAATAGTGCTCAATGTAAATTTACAGAGCATTAATATTATAAATTAATTGATTTAAAATATGTTTTTTCGCTACACAGTTCAAAACGTGTTTCAAAAATGGAAGCTAAAAGCCCCGAATTTAATTTTGTAATTAAATTAAAGACATTAGTTCCATTTCATCCTCAAGCGAATTCACTTTTAGCTTACATTTTTGAAACATGGTTAGAACTGTGTAAAGCAAAAACCATATTTTAAATCAATTAATTTGTAATATATATATATATATATATATATATATATATATATATATATATATATCAGGCAAGGGCATCCGCATTGCTTTGTGCAGACTTCAAATTCCACGAGAACTTTGCTTCGCGATGTCAATCAACATGTCTCAAGGAAAAACGCTCTCCCTAGGAGGCCTATATTTAGCTGAGACATGCTTCTCCCATGAACAGCTATGTGTTGATTCTACTAGATTGGGAAGCAAAACAAATTTATTCGCTTTAACTTAAACAGAAATTTTTAAAAAGTTGTCTACAGAAAGGTGTTGTAAGTTGACCATATATCACAAATTCTATTGTTGTGGATAAACGAAAAAGTTCATATTGGTTTAGCACTTCTAAACTGTAATACTCTAAGTGAACGTATCACAGACATTTTTTTAGGGCTACCACTATTTGAATGTTACAGTCTCAAGGAAAGTATTTCAGCCGTTTTCAAGGCTACCACTATTAGACTGTTACTCTCTCAAGGAAAGTATTACAGCCATTTTTAGGACGACCACTATTTGAATGTTACACTCTCAAGGAAAGAATTTCAACCTTTATTATTCCAGCTGTTTTTAGGGCTACCGAAATTAGACTGTTTTTAGACTCCTTTTTCGGAGGTAAAAACAATTTTAGAAATCGATGAATAAAAGTGAAATAAATGAAGTTTTTTTAAGGAAATATTGACAAAGAGAAAGACAAAAGAAGAGAAAAAAATCCCAAAAAATTCGAAAATACAAAGTAAAATTTTCCGAGAAGAGAAAACGTTCTAAAATACTAAGCGCTTACACAAATAACCATGTTATTCATTTTAATATTTGAAGCTTTATCTACTGGAAAATAAAACTTCTGTACGCCTGAAGTGTTTACTTGTATATAAATATATATATATATATATATATATATATATATATATATATATATATATATATATATATATATATACATACATACATACATACATATATATATATGGGGGTTGTTTGTGGGGTCTGTATGTATTTGCCATGTTGGGTGAATATTATATAATTTTCATAACATTTAATGACAAACAAAACCACAAAGCCAAATGTAGTAAAAATTGTAATGGCATCTCTGATTATAAACTGAAATTGAAATCTTGCATATTCCTGCATAAAATGATTTCATTTTTAATCAAATCTTTATTTTGAAAGAAGAGAAAATTGTATAATATTCGACGTATATTATCTTTTGATGATCATCCACTTTTGATATGTTTATAACGGTTAGTGATTCGCTTTGATTCTGCGTTGCAACTCATCATAATGGTCAATCAATATCCGTCCATTAAGATTAATGTATTAATGCTGAATGTAAATACCATTATTATGTGAAGAATACAAACGAAAGAAAGGCAAATTATGGAAATTACATGATTATAAAAAAATGCTATATATTATAGCTTTCTGAATAAAGGTTATTATTTATAGATTTCTTTTCGCATGAGTATAAAAATATATTCGAGTAATAAAACTGAAAAGTAGACATTAAAAAGAAATGCGTAGCAAAACGAAATAAATTACAAAAAGAAAGAAGCAATAAAAGACTAAGAAGTAACAATTGTTATATAAAGCAATTCATGAAAAATCTACAATTTTCATAAGGAAAAAGAAACAATTCATAGAAAGAAAAACTAAAGAAAAATAAAGGAATAATAATCAAAAACGAACATTTCTTAACGAAATGTATCAATTCATCACAAAAAATCCATGACAAAAAAGAAAAATAAACTTATTGGCAAAATTACGAACCATAACAAAAAGAATGGTGAGAGAAAATATGTAAAATCGAAACAACGATTAAAAACAGGCAAACCGCTTTATCGGTCATCTCTCATCAAAGAAAAAATTATGTAGGGATTAAACAATGAATCTACAATTCATGATTAAAAATATATGGAAAATATAAAATCATAGGCTAATTTCTTTCAAGAATTTTAACCAGAACTTCAGCTTAAAGATGGGTGGCAGGTAAGATTTAAATTACATTGATTCCAAAATGAAAACGTTAAGGCTTAGTCAGAACTCCCAAAGTGCTCGGGCAATACGCCACGGCACCTATTATGATTCTTAATTCAATATTCGGCTATCACTGTGCATTACACATTAATGCATCTATGCAAATTGTTCACCTTTCCTTTGAAAATATTGCCTGGCAGGAGTTGCCCCCTTATGGCTACATAGCCTAGTTCCGATATCTGAATTGATAATATTATGGATATAAAGAGAATCCTTTACGATCGTCTCATCACAAGTCGGACAGTGGAAACAATTCGTGGATTAAAGCGGAAAATAATAGCTTCTTTAACCAAATACAATTTGCATAACTAACATGGTAATAATCACACTAATACAGATATTTTATGTTATGGAGCAATTCATTTTTGTTATACTTTTTTAATATACCTGCTTTTATTGCTCATGTTAAGGATTTCTAAAAATACGCTTTTAGTTTTAAGTTTCCGAAAGTTTGCTTTTAATTTTCTTAATATACGTTTGACTCATAGATTAAAAAATACTGGCATTGCAAAGTACGAATGAATATTTTGTGGATATATGATCAAATATCCGGACGTTCTGCACTCTGGGAGCTTGGGTCAAAAAGCAAACAGACACACACACACACACACACACACACACACACACACACACACACACACACACACACACACATTGGGCACCTCATATCGCTATAACAATTATGACTGAGTAGTGAGTTCTATACTCATTGGGTGCTCAATACTTTCGAACTAGTGCCACATGTAAGCAGCGCTTAGAAAATCACTATATATATATATATATATATATATATATATATATATAATAATAATAATATTTGATAATTAATACGGATAATTCCAAAGAAGATATACATCTGAAGAGAGCTGGATGTAAGAAAAGAGCAAATATTATAATATATAATAATGATGAAAGGTAGTCCTTAGAAATGCATTGGTAATAATTAATTATTACCAATCGATTTCTAAGAGCTACACACACACACACACACACACACACATATATATATATATATATATATATATATATATATATATATATATATATATATGTGTGTGTGTTGTTTGTACTGCGATGGGCAAAATATCGCCATGTCACAGTTTTAGTTTAGGGCATATGCTTTATTTAATTTGTTTTGGACGGCTACATCATATAGTAGGTTCAGTTGTGCAGCGTCTGTGAGAAAAAGTGCACCATGACGCAATTCACTCTTCATGCTGTACTGCTTTGTAATTCGGAGCAGAAGCTCCAAGACGAACATTTCAGAGTGTTTACGTGTCAATCTGAAGATGGTGCAGTGAATTCGAAAAGAGTTGGATGTACCTAATGAATATTACGAAGGAGCAGCAACGCTGAAATCTCACTCTGATAAGTACTCCCGAATTTGTTGATGAGATCCTGGCCATGATTGAAAACTGGTTTTCCTTGTAAATCAGTTCTATATTCAGGGACACGGTAGACGGTCCTATATCTGGCAACACGACTCTGCACCATGACACACAAGCATGAGAACCCAGGAATCTCCTTGCAACGCTAAAGATGAACTGAAGACAAGTATTATGGCAGCAGTTGAATCACACTGCTTTTCGAACCACAAAGAATTTCAACCCACCACTGTCTTTTGGCAATGTGATGGCTTATGATGTTTTTGTTTTTTTTACTTCTGAAAGCATAATCAAGATAGACTACATGGAAAAATGAAAAATTATTATTGGATATTGCATACTATGCATAATAATCAAAACAACTAAAAGAATTTTGTCTTTGAATTTTTACACACCCGCCTTTCTTCACAGCCATATAGATCCGTCTGATTTTTCCTGTTTACTTAACTCAAATCCCACAAGACTGGTGGTCCTTTTGGAAACCATGATGATATGATATGATTATTTACCCGCTGCCCAACGCAGCAAGATGTGGCACAAGGCCGAGTTTAAACTGGGGAATCCCCAACCGTAGGCTCGGGCAAAATTTCCCTATAGACCACGTAAAAAACGGAGTCAGCTTCCCAAGACGATATGTGATGCAGAGAAGAGTTTTGGAGGATCAGGATGCCACCTACTTCCGTGATCAGATTACAATGCTTATGTATCTCTGGACAATGTGCATCGTTGTCACGGTTTACTATATTGAATACTATCGAAATACTATGCAGTTTCTTGGTAGGACTTAGAACTTTTTGAACAACCCACCTATGACTGTATTCATATAATCTCAGCTATTTCATGTAGCGTTTATAATTCTTGGTTGTGTTTTACAGCATTTGTTTTTATGTATACCACACTGGATAATAGGTGCTCTTCCAAGAAATGGCAACATTTTTAAGAAGCTCGGAAATAAAATTACTGTGTGTGATTGAGCCATTAATGCATTTTCTATACAATTTACTCTTAGTAAATTGCTTCATGTTTTATTTAAATTACGCACACATACGAACTGACAGTAAACCATGACATAAAACTAAGTAAAAAAAATCAAGCGGCCATAAAAATTGACAGAGCAAAAAAAATGTCAACAAAACACGGAAAAAGGGGGGAACATTATATAATGCAATTAAGCGTGCATATACGCAAACACAGACAAAAGTAGTCAGCACAATACAAAGCAAGTAATCACAAAGTAACCCTATACTATTTAAGAAACAGAAAGAAACTAAAGATAAATAAGTGTAATACTACACCCACCAAAAAAAAACACACACACTAACACAAAAATATAAAATTACATCAAACTATACACAAATACGAAAGTGTTAAGAAGTACTACTAGAGATGAAATTAGTCCTGAAGAATGAAGTCATTACGACAATGAGCTCACGAAACTTCGAAGTCGGTGTGGTTGGA
>CAHIKZ030002416.1:0-72500 GCA_903632075.3 Acanthosepion pharaonis | reverse complement strand
AACTGAAGAAGGCTGGGTATTGCCAAAACTTTTTGAGTATAACAAGTAATAAATGCATTATTTCACATCTAGCATCGCCCAACTGCAAATCTATCCGGATTTATCCAGTATTTGTACAGTTATACTATGAATATCTTCTATAAGCGAATTTATTCGCAACAGTTCTATCGTAAGTAAATCATAAATTAATTTCGATTATGATTAAAATGTGTCCATTCCTTAGGCAAATAATCTTGAACTTTATCAAAGCTGAAAATTGGGTATTCAGTATATTCAGTCAATTCATATTGTCTAGAATAACTCAATCCTTATCTTGATAGAGTTCAGAGACATTGTTGAGCTCTTTTTCAAGAAATTCTTATTCTCCACTCTGCAAACTATTTCTCATTATACTGAAAAGCTTATTTCTACTCTATCAGTATTTCCATGGCATTTCTTCAGAGGAGGTAAACGTTAAAACAGCTTATGCAATGGGTTGAAATCTGAAGAAAAGCAATAAATGACAATACAATCATAAAATCGAAATAAACGCTAAAGAATTGCCCTGATCTCCAAAAAAAACAATTTGCATCACATTTCAACCCTGACCACATTAAGCTGAAAATACCAACAGAAATAGAACATACACCAATATGCATCCAATGATAATAATGTTTGTTTCGAAAATAAAGCAATAATGAACTTAATGCTGAAAAAGTCAGGAAGGCGTTAACATAACTAAGGAATAATAATCATTATATAATATTCAGAGATAATATTTGAAAATAGCTGAAATTCTCCCGGAATTAAGAAAAAGGATCTCAAATTCATGTCTGAAATCTGGAATCAGACACACAGTCCACAAACTGGCGTATACTAAACATTAATTTACTATAAAAAATTTTATCCTGAAATCCCTCATAAATACGGATGTGTCTAAATTGGATCACCTATGCTGAATGAACGAATGAAAATTGTTCTAACTTCAGGGTGCCCCCCCAAAAAAAAATAATGAAATTGGCAGCAGTTTATTTAATTGACGGAAATGTTTTAGAGTTATTTGATACAAAAGCAAGGCATAGAAAATTTTAAGTACAGCTGTAACATCGGTAAACTTATATTAACTTAACGAACTGAAGAACTCTGGAAAAATTTATGGCATCTTTTCAGTCCCCTTTTTGGATGTTCTTTCTTAAAGAGAACACTTACCTCGCGTAGGAAATTGGATACCCATTCTGGAACATGAAATAGTTAAAAAAATTATATGTTAATTTATTTTTTATTCATTGAGCAATTTTCTCAAAGCTTAGTGAAATTTATTCATCATATTGTAAATCTAAATTATCCTGCTTTTATTTTGTGGGGCACGTTGTAGATTAGTATCATTCCATCACAAGAAGACAAGTCAATTTGCTTTTTCTACCGGCAATAGGCTTAATGATAGCATATAAATTAAACAATGTAAGAACATTGAATACATCACTAATAGTAAATGATTTACTCAACTGATTTGATAGTTGAATTATATGGGTCCACAAAATCTTACATGATTTCCGAGGGTCCTAATATCGAAACATTTAAAGCCTTATCATCTTTCTTATAGTATGCCTAACGCAGATACAAGCACGGAAGTGAAGCGATGGGCATTAATCACTTCAGCATTCTATGCCATATAACAAATTAATCTGCTAATAGAAAATAGCGTTCGCTATTTTCCTCCCGAGTCCAATGTACTGATGAAAAGGTGGGGTTAACACTGCATTAATCATATCAATTTGAATAATATACCTCTACTAGGAGAGGATCTCAAGATCTCTATCTTGTGAAATTCAATATGAAAATTGAACAGTGGCATTATTGTATATGTGCAGAAATGTATAATTAATAACCTACAATTAATACCTGATTCTAAAATAGTACTATAATAAATAGAGGAGTTAAGTTACATTTTTTTTCGAATAAAACATTTTTTGTGGAGAAAGAGGAAGCAAGGCGTATATGTGTATGCCAAGAAAAATATGAAACTTATTTTCTAAAAGAATATTAAATTATTTTCTCAGCTTTAACCAATTCATCTCAAAAGAGAGAAATGACTTTACATTCCATAAGAAAAACGAAGCTGGCAAAATAGAATATTACAAACATCCGTCAATTGCCCTACTTTCAAATATGTAAATGTAATCACCTGGAAGGTAACCGAAAATATCTTAATGATCAGGAAAAGCCGCAAGACACCAATGGGACATGGAAAAATGCTATTTATTATTACAAAACCTATAATAGGTGAATATATTTACTCCATTTAGGAAATAAGGTTTTTAAAGCCTTTTGTGCATTGTCATAAAACAATATCGGTTTTTTTTCTTAAGTTCATTACGAAAAGATGGCAGGTGTTCCATTTTTTGTAAAGGGTCATTCGTACAGAAACAACGTGATTAATACTCTTTATAAAAATACAATTCATAAATGATCAATATAATATAATAAAGAAAGGTTTGAATTTAAGTTTTTCTGAACTGAACACTTTATTTAATCTAAAGAGTAAGTAATTCACCTTGCGCTGATAATTCTAGGGGTAAGACACTAACTGAGCTGTGATTAATAAAGACTAGATGAGATATACCAATCATGCAAAGAGGAAAGAAAACATTGTAAATGAAATCATGCAATAATTACACACACACAGAAACACACACACACACACACACACACACACACATATATATATATATATATATATATATATATATATATATATATATATATATATATATATAATATTGTGTATTTATGCAACAAATTCTCTTTTTAGACATGTCTGATTAAATAAATTACAGACATCATTTTTAATAAAGTCCGTTCATCCGTTTTTAATAAAATCCGCTCGCACTCACGGATAAACTTCCGTGTAAATCATATGAGAAATTTGGAAGCAAATGAAAAATTACAGCAATGGATATCAAAAACGAGTTTTGTATAACTACTTGAAACTGTGAACACAACACAGTTTTGGGTTGCTATGTAAACCCCGGATGCTGATCTCGGAAGATGATCGAATATACTTAGGAAATGGATGATAAAAAAAAAAAATTCAAATTTATAACACATTTCTCACAACATTGTAATTTATTTAATCAGACATACATCGCTAGTCAAAATCTACAAAACCAGATACACACCGGTTAAAAAAATTAAAATACTGTTACATTAATCAAAATATATTTGCGAAATATTTACATTTAATTAGAAAATGTATTTTATCAACAAACAAGTGAACATTTTAAGCATTTAATTGATTACTTTAAACAAACATTGAGAAAAGGATATTTTGGTTGGTCAAAAATATGAGACCATGTGTCAGAAAAACAAATTACTGAATAAAAAAAAAATTAGAACTAGTCACTGTACTTAAATCTTCAGACGTGTAAACATCTCCGTAGGTTATTTCCAGTGTTACATTTCAGATTTTAAAATGGCTAAGGGTAGAATTTTAACAAAGTTTGAACAGAACAGTATTGTTGAACTTCAAAGTCGTGGTCTTTCGCAATGAGCCATTGTAAATGAAATTGGCCGTATCAGAAAAGTCATTGCTAACTTCATTAAACATCCGGATGCGTATGATTCTAAAGAATCAAGCAGTCGCTCCAATAAAATCTCGCCATCATTAGACATATGCATTAGGCGAGAAGTTAAGAAAGATTCAAGCCAAACATCAAATCAGATAAAAATGAATAGAGATGCAGATCTCGAACAATTCGACGGCATTTAAATCAGAAAGGGTTTAATAACTTGAAACGGCTGCAGAAGTCTCGCCTTCTTCTTCAGCATAAAATCAACCGCTTACAATTTGCTTCCGATTGACAAAATTGGGATGTGGATAAATGGAAGAAAGTTTGTTTTCAGACGAGAGAAATTTCAATCCTGGTGGCCCAGACGGTTTTCGGCGTTACAGGCATGCAAAAGATGTCCCAAAATTAATTTTCTCAACACGACACAGTTTACGCTACTTGTAAACAAACAGTTTTTTCTGAAGAAAGATTGAGGTCAATCTGAAATATCATATATATATATATATATAAAAAATAAATATTTTCATAAAAAACATTATTATTTTCTTAATTTGTAATTTTTCTGTTTATATATATATATATATATATATATATATATATATAATATATATATATCGTACGCAACGCAATCGCATATGTGTGTATGTATGTTGTCTTGTTTGATAATGGATATATTTCAACAGTGAAATGCTCTTGTAATGTTTATGCATCAAGAAATTCTTTTATTTGTATCCTCTCTTCAAAACTATAAATGCCCATATACTCGTAAATAGGTCTTCTCTATTTCCTGTCGAATGACTATTTCAGGAAACGCTAATCACAAATGGAAGCCTTCAGTCTTAACGACGACCGTGATTTCCTCGCAGTCTGAAAGTGGGCTTTATCATTAATCGATAACCAGACTGGAAATTTTATTATTTAATTTCTATTCTTCTATTGAAGACGAAAATAAGTATAGCGGAAGACGTACCCATATATGTATTCGGCGATTTCACGTCTTTCATTAGTATCACTTTTGTTTTATCTACCTATCAATGCAAGAAACTTGTGCACCCTTTAAAGGTTAGCTTATTGGTCGACTGCACAATTACATTCAACATCATTGGCTCACAAAAGCTGCTTCACTCTCGTGGAATATAAGAATCTAAAAACTTATGTTATATAGTCAATTGCCCTATATATTATTCGTTACAAATTGAAAAATTGCGTTCAAGTCGTGTATAATTTTAAAATGAGCATATCGAAAATGAATATCCGAAAACCTTTACTTGAACAATAACTAGTGAACTACGCGTCACTTTGCTAATAACAAGTTGATCAAATATCAAATCTATATTGCATATCCATTTAAAATACTATATTTACTAGAAAAAGATATTCGGTTTAAATCGTGTTCGTAGTCGGCCTCCGCTCGCATCCAACGATCGGGATTGCCCTCCTCTCTTCTTCTTCCTACCCTCTCTCTTGGTGGCCGTGGTGGAGATTGCTGTGAATGAACGAGAGTCTGATAAGGCTATAGGTGTGAAGATGATTTTGGTGGACAATTCTGCGTGACGTAGCGGCCAACACACTTAGCCAGTAGCTCCACCCTCGTGGCTCAAATCGTTTTGAGAGAGGCGATATCTGGCCAACCTAGTTGCATCAAGCAGTTGGATTCTTGCTCTGTCAAGACCCGCGTTGGTTACGCAAGCCTGATTGACACTGCCCTCTCTTCCGCCTGTTTGTCCGTTGAGAGCGTCTAGATCCTTGTGTATTCCCCTGTTGTGTTCTTTTGCGATGGTTCGCGTTTAATCTGGTCCTTCCTCTACGAGATTAGTGCAATGGGTGCCCCTACAGTTGTTAGAACTTCAGATGACATTGCATTCTAACACGACAAGGAACGGCCATATATATTTTACACTGGATCTAGGAGTGAAGAGTTCGTTATCAAATGTACCTCTTTGAAATATTATTACGCTAATGACAAGAATAGAAACGAAACAATAAATATGAAAAGAATAAAACTATTCTGGACAAAAGAAAAATAAGTTTACGTCTCGAAACGATTTTCCTACAAATTTGTAAATGTTACCTCGTCCATAAAAAAGCTACATTACTAAAATGAATAAATAAGTAAAAGATAACAGAATAAAATTTTCACCTCAGTGAAGAAGTGACAAAAATGAGATTCATATAAAGATCTTTTTTTAAGCATTACGCCCCGAGCAATGCGTGAAGCCACTAGGATGCAGGGTGTTGCAGAAGATTTGGAACGAGAGCAGATAGGAATGATAGAAGAAAGGATGAAGAGAGGGATAGTGGGTAGATCAAGGTAATTGGATATGTCGATTGACATTACATTTGAATACTTGGAAATTATAGTTGTCAGGGAAACAGTAATTGGGAAGGGTGTTCCACAGGCGAGAGGTGCGAGGTATCAAGCTATTGGAGTAGAAGAGACGGCCACATTTAAAAGTTTCTGCAGTGTAAGGGTGTGAGCGGGATGCCAGCATCGTAGGGCGCTTGAATTCATAGAATCTGGGAACAAGTAAAAGCAGCTCATCGGAACTTTTTGAGTTTATATTTTATCCTGCTCACCAGGAAGAGGGAACAGGATCACAAGACATTTCGATATCTGTATTTTTAATGGTTTCAGTTACATTCAAATGATTTGTGCTTGTACCGTTGTGTTTACGCATATATATATATATATATATATATATATATATATATATATATAATATATATATATGTATGACATTTCAATGAAATATTTATACACATTAAGAAATTTAAAAATATTTTCTTTCGAAAAAGTTATTAAAATTTTAATTAAATATTACCATTTTCTGACATTTTAGTGTAGACAAAATTGTTTTTCGCCGAATGGTGTTTCTTCTTGCTCTATTTGTGAAAAACAGTCAACGGCGAAAATATTTGTATACCCATGAATTATGGATCCATTTCTTAGAATATAATACGCGTATGATACCAGTTTTTTTATATGTTGATAAACATAAACCACGGAATAGAAAAACAACAATTTTGACAGGCGAAGTATGCAAAAGAGGAAAAACAAAATTATTCGTACAATATGAAAAATAGAAAAATTGAACAATTTTCTCAAAATTAATAATCAGTAGCATGACTTTCATTTTTATAACTTGCTGAAATATTTTTCTAAGATGTTTGAATAGATTTAAAGAAGACTTTTCTGGGATTTTCTTCCATGTTTCAATGGTCAGACGTTCTAATTCCTGCACGTTTTTGGTGACCGACGATTTATTTGAAATTTTGATACTTCTTACAGATTTTCAATAGGATTCAGGTCAGAACTCATTGAAAACCATCATTGAAAAGCAGGCGCGGTGGAGTAATGGATAGCGGCTTGGATTGAGGAATCGGAGAGCCGAGTTCGAATTCCAGTCGAATCCATTGCATTCACTTACGTGCTAACACCCTTGGGAAAGGTGTGAATCCTCTTCTCCCTCCAGCTATTGGCAAATAGCAGAGCAGACTGAGTTCTATAGCCTTGGATGGCAACTGGTCAAGGAGAAGGAAAACTCTGAATTCAAACCTTCTCTTAGAGGAGGGTGAATGGAGTCTCTCTGAGCCTTGGTTGGCAATCCATTTAGTGATGGTGTCACGATCAAAACACCCTTGATGGCCCTAGCGAAGCATCAAGAATTAAGCTACTTGACAAGATAATGAACTACACCAATCAAAGTATTGGTGAGTTCAATCTCGGCTGAGGCCGCAAGATGATGTTGAAAACCATCGCGTAAATGAAAATTCTTTTTCTGAAGACAGGCAGTTACTGATTTAGACATATGTTTTCGATCATTTTCTTGCCGGATATAAATCGTCGACAATAATATAGATTTTGCGCTGATAGCTGTAGATATTGATGCAGAGTTTTGATACAGTCTGTAGATTTCATTATTTTTATTCTTGCTATTAATTTCCAGTACCCACTGAGCAAAAACAACCCCAAAACATCATCGACCCGCCTCCCTGTTTTAATGTTGCCTCTGTGTTCTTTGCGAGGAAAGCCGCACCTTCATTGCACAAAATTTACTGTTGATCATTATGTCCAAAAAGCTAAATTTTTTTCATCTCACAATTGTACTTGTTCCCCAAAACTATTTTCTTTGCCGAAGAATATTTTGATAAAATGGAACCGAGCAATAATATAACATGGTATGTGAAGAGGGGTTTGTCGTGCTCGGTTTCCATACAAACCATTTCTATTTAAACAAATTCATCTTGTGCGACTACTTATGCTGATACTCATCGTATCCAAACTTTTGGCGATGTCTTTCAAAACAACTCTTGGGATTATATTAAACTCGCAACAGTTTTCACGCATTTCTCGATGAGTTTTCTGCCAGGTAAATTCTCTGTCGTTCTAATCTGTTTAAACTTCTTTATAACGGCCTGTAACGTAGATCTTGCAATAGCTCCCCGGTTTGAAATAATGATGTAACTATTTTACGTGTTGCGAAAGTTAACAATTCTCTGTCTCATGTCCACGTTAAGCTCCTTTTGTCTTCCCCATCGGGCTGTAAGAATAACTATGGTGAAAATCTATGCACTACGTGAAGTTCTTTGTGGGAATTATCACAAATATAAATAGTCTAGAACACCTCACCGATAAAATAAGTATGTACATTACAGATAAATTAAGTATGTACATTACTGATACTTTCACGAATCAATCAATTTAATTGATATTTTCTACTGTACGAATAATTCCGTCTTGTTCTATTTTACATAATTCGACTAACAAATGTATTGCATTAAACCTATTGTTCTGAAATTTTACATTTGTATTCTTTTTGTGCTTATTATCTTATAAAATTCATGCGAGAATGCGATAAAATTCATTATGAGAAATGGATAAAAATATTCAAAATGGATGGGTGTACGAATTATTCCGTCATTGGCTGTATATCTCTGAATTCAAAGAAATTTAAGAAATCAAATCTACCCCAGCTGGTGGGTTGGTGAAGAAGGGTATCGAATATACTCACGCACACACAGAGACAGGCACAGGCACAGGCACAGGCACAATCGTATATGCTAATTAAGGATCATAAATCAGGCTTTGAGACTAAACTTCCTACGAGGATTATCAAATCTACTAGGCTAGGAATTGGAAGGGTCAGTAAGGTTAGACTTGATAGACTTAACAAAAAAAAATAAATAAAATAAACGACGTCTTGGAATTTTACATTGGACTGGTAATGCAGATGTCATCCATTGGTTCAAAGGAATTAAAAATAAAAGAAGCTGCCTTTTATTAAATTTGATATCGTGGATTCTTACCCCTCCATTTCCAAGGATCGATTTACCTTAGCTTTAGAGTTTGCCAACGAACACTCTCAGATTTCAAGTGAATGGAACTCGATATAAAATTGATTTGTTCTCATTAACAACAATGAAAAGTGGGTTAAGAACAACTCTGATGATAATTTTGATATTTCTATGGGATCATTAGATTCTGCAGTTTAAAACTTTTAAAACTTAAGTTTAAGATAAATACTAATTTTAAATGGGTAGATTTTCTTGATGTTACGTCTGATCTGTTTAATGATGTATTGCAAATTTATATAAAAGCAAATGCCAACACAATATATATTCACCCTAAATCTAACAGTCCTTCATCTGGAATTAAACATACAAAATTTGTTTAAAAATATAGTGATGTTTATAATACTGTTTTACAAAATAGTGGTTGCATGCTTGGAGAAATTGCGTATAGAAACCATTATAATAGCGATGTAAGGAAAAGAAATAGGAAATCATTTCGTACACAAGCGTTTAAGCAAATTGTCAGTACTAAGTTAGGCCAGAAATTCCACCATTTAATTGATAAACATTTCCCTCGAAATAATCCTCCCAGTAAAATTGTTGACATAAATACACTAAAACTAAGTTGTAGCTGCATCGATAATCTTGAGAAAATTATACAGAATACAATAATAAAATTGTAAACCAATTTAAAAACTTGAATGATAATGCAAATTCCAATAAAAATACTCTTGATAATACTAACCAATGTAATTGCAAGAATTCTAACGAATTTCCATTTCAGAACCAATGTATGACCAACAGTTGTTTATTCTTGTTTATCTAAGTACTATTTCTAATACAGAAAATCCGACTGTTGAAAAATTTTATATTGAAACTACTAAGAATTAATTTTAAGGCTACTAACATATCCTATATTACTTATAAAAAGACTACATCTCTTTCTAAATATTTTGGAATTCAAAAGAAGTTAATAAAACTCCTACGGTAAACTGGAAAGCATTAAAAAGTTAGAATGTGTACAACTGTAAATGAACCTTGTTTCTTATGCTTACATTATAGAAATTATTAAATTTACTGATAAAGACTCGTTATTAAACCAAATCAGTAATTTGACACGAAATTGTAGGTATGGTTTAACATTTACTTTTCGATATGTTAAACTTCGAATTTGTTAATTGTTATAATAGAGTAAGTATCGTTGCTGACACTGTGCTTTGAAACTAGATCGCTAGAGGGCAACACTGATGATTCAGTAGGTCACCTGATCATAAAGGAATAAATAATAATGTTCACTATTTAATCTTGTCTATCCACTATTGCGATCACGTTCACTCTATATTCTATTATTATTCGGAATACGAATCTCTTCTGATCATTGTACTATTTTGAAATTACTACTTGAACAAGTATTAATAGTGCGAATATTATTGGAAGATGTTAGTACTTGTACTGGCATCTACGAATTATCGAACATAACGAGCATTTTTGGAAGTGATAAGGAGCTTTTGTTTAACATATCAAAAGTGACAATCGAAGCCGTCCAATATCACAAAAATAATATTTTCTCTTACAATAATAATTGGTAGATAAACTGCGGTGCACCTTGGTTTAGTATTCTATTGTACAAAATTAATTTAGATTTTATATAGCTCTGTATTGATGTCTAGTTAGTATTATTAACATCTTATTGTTTATATAGATGTCTAGTTAATATTATTATATTGATTATTTTGTACTGTCAATATCTTATATAGATCACCTTTACCAAACGGTTCCATATTAATTTACCAAAGTTTTTTTCGAAATTATGATTCATTATTTTTGCTTTAGCGGTTACTTGAAGCCTTTTAATTATCAACTACAAAAGTCTATATATGAAGATGGCCGAGCATATAGCTTGTTAATATTATACTAGATTATCTCCTTACTAGTTTCTTCTTAACTTCCTGTGAAAGTTGAACGTCATACTTCTTTATATTTTACGAAATACCTATATAATTTTTCTTTTCATTTCGTTTACATTTTACACTAGACCCCACATTTGATTGGTTAATCACAGTAAACCCACAAGCCTCATTTTAATTCTGCTTTTTTTTTGGTCTTCAAAAAAATTTGAAATTAAATTAATCGTTCACTCAACAGTAATTTACCTTCGCCCAATGAGACACATTTGTAGTGTCGAAACCTGATTGCTATTGTGTGGCAATTCTTAACATGTTTTTTCATCCCATATAATAAATAACACACACACACACACATACTTATGTATAAAGATAGTATTAAAAAATGGTACCGTATTATTTAAGAAATTTTGTAATTATACATGGTATATTGGAAAAAATAATTATTTCAAAACAATAATTTAAGAATTTTAGTGTCATTTTATCATTGCTCAAGGAAAAGACATATTTATTAGCCAACAAATCTCCCCGACATCACATATAAGTATTATTTTCATTTTACACTATTTACATCGTTCGTTTTGTCGTCCTGATCTTTATTGGCATATTAACTATGTTTTGGCCGCTATACTTTCCGACCTTCTTCAGATGATGTATATTAGAATTTAGAATCGAACCTTTATTTTAGGCATAATTTTAGAATTTTCAAATTTTACGTGCCATGACTTCTTTGGATATCTCAGTTTCACTCAATTCCCTTTAGTAACTCAATTCTCAAGGTTTTGTTCACCACTTCTGTTGCAAGGTATGGAACTCACCACTATTTGGGTCAAGTCACTTTTTCGATTACATCAGTTAACGTTTTTATCGAATCGAAATCGAGGTATGTTCGCTTGATGATGCCAGGTATTGAACCTGGGAACCAAAGAAGAGTGCATAAATAATGACGAGATATCTATGAGTGATAAATGTATAAGGTTTGCGATTGATAAATTGCCTCCATATTTCATTTGTGACTTCGTGCATGCGTGTTGTTTGTCTTTCATTTGTGTCGACTGGACAGTAATGTATGTTCAGTTGGGCACTGTCTGTGACAAAAAGAGAAGCATTTCCCTTCACCAGAAATTTGTACGGCACGCAGTACCGCTTGTCATTCAAGCCATAAAATAGTTGGGTATCAATGTGAAGAGAAAGCAGAATATTCAAAATAAGTTGATGAGTCTACTGGCTATTACGAAAGTGTTAGGAGTAATCACGAGTGATGCTGACGTTATGCTTCCATTCATCTTCCCAATAGGACTCAGACACAACACGTAGGCCTATATCAAGTGCCTTGAAGAGGTAGGGCTTCCCTGGGTCAAGTGGGTGGCTGTTGGAAGACACTATATCTGGAAACAAGAGTCTGCAGTCATGCCACACAAGCTGGAGAACCAAGTCATCGCTGTCAGACAATTTCTGCGACCACATCACCCCTTACATTTTGGACACATAACTTCCCAGACTGCATTATTGATTATTATGCGTTGAGAGAGAGAGAGAGAGAGAGAGAGAGAGAGATTAGCAAAACCTGTTGTAACACCAAAGATGAACAGACAGGAAGAATTATGGTAGCAATTATATATATATATATATATATATATATATATATATATATATATATATATATATAATGGCTGAGTAAGAAGTGAAAATTATAAATAAAAAGACGTCTGTTTATTCGGGAAGGTGGATCTTCCAAGAACTTTTCAGCAGTATTTTAAAATTTCAGAGGATCTAACCGTGTAAATATGCCTAGAACAAAGGAATGTTATGAGGAAACAAAATCCAAAATAATTAATTAAAATTCCGCTCAATGTTCGGTGTTTTCTTCGAAGCGCTGATTACAGTCCGGCACAGACGAATATCACGAAACACCCAGGTACATTTTGTCTGTGAATTGTCTACAAAAAAATCCAAAAGCACGATTTTCCTGTGACATTGCATACATTCTTCTGGGTGTTTCTATGCCTTCAGTTGATCAAGATTTGAAACATTATAAAACGAAAACGTTAATATACAAGAAAATTAATTTACTCACAATGGGGCGAAAGCATATATTGAAGAATCTACCCCATATCTAATGTAATCTTAAAAAAAGAAATTTTCGGCTACATAGTGTGGTGAATAAACACAGAAAAGTGGGTACAGATATATCTGGTAAGACAGTGATTCAAGTGTTGGTTTTTCTGTCTTACTAGTAAATATATTGATTAATGAATGCCTTCATAGAAATATTTTATTCCAGGAAAGCATTGGCGATGATTGCATTCGAAATCCGTTGTAAATAATATATCAGACCTAAAGATTCGAATAATATGTAAAGGAGACTACGGTCTCCTTCTCTTATATAAACAAAAACGTGGCAAAATCGATACCATTGGAATCCTTTCGCAGAAGTTTCTTTGGGAAATTTGATACGTGCTGACAGGCGACTGTAATAAACTGTAATAGTAAGTGAAACGAACTGCAAAATTGTGGTTGACTTACATTAATTTCCCTCACATATTTCAGGGAAATCTCACCTCCAATTTGCTGAAATTTAATCAGGAATCTCTATCACACGATAATTGAAATCTACTGTCACAAGTATTTATTGTAAATGCGGAGAAACTCGTCTGTTGGCAATTTGACAACTGGTTCCAGATTTAGATGAAGTGAATGTTTCATACGCCCGTCTCCATGCAAAAACCACTTCTGTCAAATAATATTGATACTTTATCAGAAGACATTAATTCAAGAACACATACAATAGTTAATAAATATCGATTAAATGGGGAGATTAGTTCTAAAAGTATTTCATTGCGAATTCGTCAAAGAGGAAAAAAGAGCTCCATTTAAAATAACCATTTCCCAAGCATTCCATGAGCATTTACAATTACAGATGTGAAGAGATGATCCCTCCATGTAGCACGCCCCAAAAATCTACTAATAGAAGACAGCGACTCAGCTTTCTCTATCCAGGGAAATGCACTGATGATTAAAGGCGTTATAGTAACGACTTTGTTTTAAAAAACTGGGATAGGAATGCATATGAAAATCAACATGTTGTTTCCCACGGATATGAAACACAGGCCTCATTTAAAAAGTGAATGAAACATGCGACAAAATTATTATATGAAAAGTTGAAATAAAAAAAAAAGTTTTTTTCGTATAAAAATACTTTTGAATAAACATACGTATATATATATATATATATATATATATATATATATATATATATATATATATATATAGGTATTTTAGTTGGTGGAAACAGATCTATATTCATGTGAGGTTATTTTTAATTTTGTTGTTTAATATATATATATATATTCGAATATTTAAATATATATATATATATATATATATATATATACATGCACACACACACACACATATATATATATATATATATATATATATATATATATATCTTCTTTTCTTTTCTCTCTCTCTCTCTCATCTTCTGATATTTAAGTTTAGATTATATCGCCTTTTATTGTGCGTAGTGTCAGCAGAAATGTATAAACCCATTTCCGGTGTCGGTTTTTAATTTAATTTATGTAAGCGATTCAGTAATGAATAATGCATCGGAAAATAACTCATATATATCTGTTTCTCACTCATTTAAACAGTCACTTAACCCCCCCCCTTTAAAATTTCTCACTTTTAAATTTTAATCTCCAACTTCAATATTAGGCATTCCTGTACTTATCTCAACTTTTACCCATCTGTAGAGTTTTCATTTACGTCTCACATTCGTCCCCCACTCTCATTCATATATACACTCTTATATATTTTTAAATCATTTTCGAATACGTTTTCACAACATCGCCCACGTGACGACGACTTGATCATATTTAAACGGAACGCTGATCTTATATAAAAATTTCAGTTATCTGTTTGGATTAGTTGGGCTCTTATGTCCATTGTCTTTTCATGTTTAATCTTATATGTTCTAATGTTAATTATGTTTCATGAATATGTCCTGATGATGGTCTAAAATAGACCGAAACGTCCGACGTTGATTTATATTAATATTAATACAGCATATTTGCATATTAAAATTTTTGTTTGTTTTTTTTCTGTATATTTTTCTTCATACACGCTTAATAAATATTATTCTTTATTCCCGAAGTTATTTTTTCTGATTTCTTTTTGAATTTGTAGGTTTGGTGAATTGGATCGTAATTACGATTTAAAAGTAACAAATTTAAGTCTAAGCCTTTTTATTATATATATATATATATATATATATATATATATATATTTTTTTTTTTTTTTCTTAATATAAAAGTAAGTATGTATCTGCTTTCCGAAGACTATATACCCGAAAACAACATGAACTTTCGTACTTATCTTTTTGGTTTGTCACAAACATGAAATACATGCGTCTTGATTTCAGGTGCAGAAATGAGAAAATCACTGTCCCGCCTAAGTATGTCTTATTCTGGTCTCGTCAAGTCACGTGATAGGTTTTTGTTCTAGTGAATATTTATAATTTTTTCATTGTTATTCTATTTTGGTTGGTAAAAGGGAGACAACTGTTTATCGCTCGTTAACTCTTCCCCCGGCTGATTTCGGAGACAACTAGTAGTGATATCGTTTGTCTCTTTTTCAAGACACTTTTCTACCAGCTTTCCTATGACAGGACTTACTATCTATGTCTTTGTTTTCTGTATGCATTATTATATCATCACTATGACGTTGCTTTTGAGTTATTACTTGCATGACACTTTTGAATTCAACGTGTAGTTTTAATATATCAGTTAATATCGTTAATTGTATCACGTTGTTAATTTTATTGATAAAATTTTGTCACTTCTACTTAACAAAATGGCTTCCAGACAATTGCAAATTCTGTCTACTCTTAGCCATGCGATTTTACATATCTTAAGTTTGTCAACATATTGAGATACTTTATTTCCAGATCTGTAATATTTGTTGAATCATAGGTACTTTGTAACTCCTTAGAGAAATTCTGATTATTTATGTTATCGCTAGTATAATATGCAAGCAATATGCCTTTGTGTAACAGTAAAGAAGAGTGATGTGTTGTAAGAATTAGTTGCAGCACGCATATTCAATAGTATTATTGGAAGGGCGTCCAGTCATTATTCCTTTCGAACTATTAACGCAGTCTTAATTGTTCTGTGCCAGTTAAGACATTCTGTTCGTTTACGGATGGTAACTAAGCGTGTGCAATCTATAGAAGCCAACTTTTGAAGCTATCCCTTAAAACAATTCGCTCTCAAGCTGAGCAACACAATGGATTAACACGTGAAGTTGAACACCCCAACGTGAAAGAATACATTGGCAACAGATATATTTGTTATATCTGGAAATGCTTCTGCTTCTATCCACTTAGTTGTACGGTCAGTACAGGTGAACACGTATCGTATGTTTATAACGTTTCCTAATAATAGGTAATGGACCAAATATATCCACGTGGAGCGTATTAAAGCTAATATTAGGTAATTCAATACGGTTAATGTAGTGTGTCTATGAGTTTGCTTTTCTGGCAAGTTCATTACGTATTTCTCTTATTGTTTTCTTCAGATAAGGATAAATTGTTTTGATAAATTTATACTAGATTTTAATTCCTGGGAGTGATATTGCGTGAATACAATCAAAAATAGATTTTCGTAATTCATCCTCTATATATGGTCAGAGAACACTGGTAGCTTTACAGATGGAGTAGATGGAATCATTATTATCAGCAAGAAAACTGTATATTTTAAGTCTGGAAGTTAGATTTTTTTTAACTCAAATTCATTAAGTCGCAGAGACCTACTGCTAGGGTAGGTCTAGCCGGGCAATCAGATATAACCTTTTGATCTCTATTTATGTGTCCTATATCTGATATATATTCAGCGATAATTGCTAATTGCCGCTGCTGTATTTCTGACTGAGCAGGGTTTAGACTACGGAGTCCACCACACAAAGTCTTATGGTTATTTAATAATAAAACTCGTTTACCTTCTTTAACATATTTAAAATATAACATAGTTGAATATGCTGTACAATTTCCATAAAGAAATCGAACAACACGTTTGAGTTTCAGTTAACTTTTTACCGATGAAACCTATTGGAATTGACTCTCCTTCTACTATTTGATGGAGGCGTGCACCAATTTCATAATTCCTGCTATCAGCAATCAACATCAACTGATGTTCAGTACAGCCATCAACAAAATAGAAACGGAGATAGCTTCTCGACAGGGTTAAATACATTTATTACCAACGTGGACGTGACATCCCAGGAAACAATAGTTAATAGGGTAAAAAAAAAATAGACACAACAAAAGACCCTTGAATAATTATCGCATACACATAATCTTAAAAAAATTAAAATAGAAGTGAAAGTCATTTTCAAAAATATCTTATTAAGGTTTCTGTTTGCCTGACGATCGTGGTAGGGTGAAACTCGGGAAGTGGTCGGAAATTTTTCAGTCGTGCTACATTTGTTAAACTATAATTGTTTGTCTTAGCCATATAGAGACAAAGTACTATCTATTACTGTTTAAGTAAAGTGTCTGCCCTTTAGTCTTTTCCTCTCAGTTTACGTTTTCTTTCTGATGTTGTCTCATTTTTATCGGTTTTTCTCTTAAATTTTTTATTTATTGGTTTCTGTTATATCATTGGCTTTTTTATTTTCTTTGATCACTTGGTAAATTGTGTTGGTTATACCAAAGGTTTTACAGATATATATCTATATATATATATATATATATATATATATATATATATATATAAAGAAAATAAGAAAATGAACAGATATATAATCTGGTTTTCTTATAGATATTTTTATTTTTTACAAATAGTGCCCAATGTAAATTTACAGAGCATTAATATTATACACAGTTCTAACCATGTTTCAAAAAATGAAGCTACAAGCATCGAAATTAATTTTGTAATTAAAGACATTAGTTCCATTTCATATTCAAGCGAATTTGGGAGTAAATTTTAAAATTACTGGGTTTTAAAGGCACTGCAAAAAATCATATTTCACATTTCCAAGGATACAGAGAAATCCATTCATCCAGACAAGGATGAATTGATTTCTCTGTATCCTTGGATAAAATGCGGGTTGGGCTGATAATTAATTGCATGAGATATTTAATATAACCAATTATTATATGGAGGACTGATATAAAATCTGTATTTACTTTTGTTCAATTTATTCGATTGTTATTTTTTCCTTGTACGTCTTCGGCCTGCTTGGCCCATCCCAATACGAAAACACATGCGAGGATTCGGTCTTGGCCTCACAGATCACAACGTGGGACAGGGCAGGTCTATGATCGAACCGATCTTCATCGATCAGCCGCGGTACTGGAAGTCTTGGAAAACCGGGGTAGTGTGTTGTATGATTACACACACACACACACACACACACACACACACACACACATATATATATATATATATATATATATATATATATATATATATATATATATAGTTAAATTCCCTGATGAATTCTGTGGACAAGACAGATTGGTATCAAATGACAACTGGAAAAAGATCTTTAACTATATTGTCGATATGGAAAAAAAAATAATAATCCCTTACTGTAAAAGTAATTTACATTAACCAAAAGAAAAAAGGCTTAGACAGAAGCGTCTATTTTTTTAAATTTGTATTTTTAATGTAACTATAACAACAATAAAATTTCGATTTCATTTTTGCCTTGAAAAAGTCGGAAGACAAAACGCGTCGGCAAAATGTAAGATTTTTTTTCCAATTGTCATTTGATACTATATATATATATATATATATATATATATATATATATATATATCGGATTTAAAATCAGCAGATATTTTTATATATAGTGGTCAGTATTAAAAATATTAAAATACTATTAAAAATAGAGAGTTAATAATATTAATATTATATGAAAAGTTTACTTACCTTTTAAATATCAATTGATGTTTCTTGTTAAAATTCCCATTCAGGGTTATGGTTTTAAACGTTATTACCATTTTTTTAAAGTTTTCAATTTGTACCGAATGGCGGTGACGCCTTAATTTGTAAAAACTGTGTTACCATTCTGGGTTTAGAATTTTCGGGGACAGGAAGGCAAGTTATCACGTTATATAGAAAAAGTTTCAAATTAAAAATTATAATGTTTTATTTTATGAAAGTATTTATTTATTTATATATATATTTGATATTTCAAATTGTCCTCAATTTTTCATCAGAAATAACTGTTTGTTACAAATAAATTAAAATTACTGTTTGTTGGCAAGTAGCGTCCTTCCGAGAGACGCGGACGTCACGTGATATGGAACGTCACTGTTCAGATATTCCTAACTTAAATCTAACTGTCATAAATATTTTAAAAATATATTTTTTTTCTATATCTAAAAAAATCTATTGCTTTAACTATTGAAATATTTATAAAAGATTTAAAACACCTAAGTCCCTATTCAACCCTAATTTATGTGTATTTAATTTTAAAATCCAATATGTTTTTTTTTTTTCCTGTGTGAATGTGGAAGTAAAATCGAATCTATTAATAAACATTTGCAGTTTTCTAATGTGTGTCCTGATTGATTGTAGTGTTTAGCTATGGGGAATAAGGGTTGTTTTGACGTATTGTTTGTTTATGGTTATTAAAACGAAATTAATTTTTTCAAGCACCTCTTGTATAATAATGAAAATAAAATTTGAACTTTTTTATAGTTCTAAAGGATTTTAACTTGATTTCATAATATGTCCATGTACAAAAGTGAATGTTCCTGGTAGTGGATTGCAAATCATAATAACAAAATCTGAGAGCTGATTTCAAATTCAGTTGGGTTCCTTACATTTACTTACAAATTTGAGAAAATTGTATGAATTAGACTCCTTCTCAGCAATGGTAAGGACTTATATCTTGAAAAAAAAAAAATCATTTTTAAAAAAAACTGGTTAATGCTAGAAAAAAATAATCTCACAATTCAAAATATATTTTGGTTGATAAGCTGTAAAAATATATAAACAAATGAATCAATATTACTGTACAAAGATGGTATACTGTTATTTTATAAATGATTTGACATTAATCAAGATATTTATATATATATTATTTTATTCAGTTTAGGATTAAAAATGAAGTAAATATTTAATAATATAAATTTCTCATCTTCCTGGAAGACATATAATTATAGGACTTTTTAAAAGGATTATTTATATCCAAAGGTAAATGTACAGTAGCATCAAAATTAGAAATTCTTTCAACTGTGCATCATAATTTATTCTTGAGTGAAAGAAAAGAAGTCATTTTGTCTTGGTCTGAAACCAGATGGTGTCTTCATGCAATGAGAACATCAGTACCATATGTTCATCACATTAAACCTTATTTTTCAATGTTCAAACAGCAGATGAGTGTATTGAAAAACTTTTTTTGCAGCCCAATATCAAACATAATGAATTTTCACTAAATTTTTTAAATGATGTATGGAGCAATTTAAAGCACCAGTCAGTCAAAATTTTAAATGGAGAGTATCAATGCAGAAGAATATGTAAAATACTGTAGTGATAGGGGCATAAACAGCATCTTTTTTAGATACAACAATCTATACTATACAAGTGAGATTTGAGAATTTTTACAATTATTTTTCTTCTAATTGTAAAAAGCAGGTGAGGATGATTTTGCCCACCACTTTTGAAAATGCCATAGACCTCTGGCAGTAATGACTTGAATTGTTTGAAATTTTGCAATATTATTTTACCTTTTATCTTAAATTTTCATTTTGTCTGGAATTAATGATATCATGAAACCTAAGAGTTTGAAAAATAAAACGAAATTCTTTCAATGTAATAGCTTCATTTACAATACAAAGAATTCATGCTAAATGTACTTTGAAATATTTGTATACTGAGCTTTTAAAGTAATTCTACATTGGAAGGCTAAAGTCAGACCATAAATAATTTTCTAAAATTACAAAAATTTCTCAATATTAATTAAAAATATGCTGATATCAACAATTATAAAAACTCAAGGAGGATTCACTATATTCATTCTAATTAATAAAATTAGAATAACACAAATAGTTTTATAAAGCAGTCTATTTTTAGTCACATATCTAGAGTTTCAAATCAATATCTAAACAACTACAAAAATATCTCAGCAGTATCAATTGAAAGTTCTTAAAGTAGTCTCAAAAAAAAGTTTCCATTTCCTTGAAAAGGAAAAGGTTAATATTCTTAATTCCATGATGCAAATCAGTCTCTTGACATGAATTTGATTAAACTTATTTGTATTGTTTTCAATTTTGATATAAATAATGTCTAAAAATACCTACAAAAAAATTTTTTGATGTTTATCTTTGCAGTTTCTTCAAAATTCAGCAAGTACTAATGAACAAATAAGCCCAAATATTTAACCAAATTCTTCATAAGATTTTGGCCCTCAGATTTACATCTATATTTGGATTTTTTTTTTTCATGTCAAGATTTTAGTAAAATTTTCAATTGCCTCATGCATTTAATTTCATGGAGGGTCTTGGAGGAATGAAAACAAAGAATTTGGTTACCATGATTTTTTAAATCTTAATTTTTGTAAAGTAGTTCATCAAATTATTTAAATATTACAAATTCACTTCCATTTATACAAGACTTTTGAAAAAATAGAATTTATTGATTGATTGAGGTAGGTAAATACTCAATAAATGATATTGAACCCTTGTCAATATATATTACCCAAACCATCAACTACCTCCATCAACTTGTTTGCTTTCCCACAGCACACTTTGATGGTATTATTCCATTCATTTTAGTAATGTATACATAAAAGTGGTTTCCAATTCTATTCAAAAAACAAGCATCAAGTTAATCATTGGACCAGACAAATTTCTTATGAATTACAAGGTCCATTTTGCATGCTCATTCCCATTTGTAGATTGCTTTATATAAAGAGTAATATAAAAAAATATTACCTTATAAGGAATATTCAGCATTCACTGACCAAGCAGCCAATGTCACTCTTTTTATTGAAATTTATAAAATACTTTCTCTTAAAACAATGTATCATAAAAGAGGTTTCTCAATGAAAAAAATAGATGTTATTGATCTTTCCAGTATTGATGGCAATTTCAATTAACCTTTTCGTTTGAAAATAGTGTGGAATTAAATATTTTATTATATCATTATTTTCTGTTATGTTAAGGATGTGATATCCATTTCTTGTTGCTGTTGTTGATTAGTTTCATGTGTTTGATGTCGATGTTGTGTTAACCAATTGACATTGGTTTCGTCATGATAGATTCTAATGGCTTGTAATTTAAATCCCTATATTTGATAAGGGATTTATGTTTAAGATCCTTCTTATTTCACTTTAATTTCTATAATTTCTGTTGGTTTATATTTGACAGAAAAAAACATTCATTTACTTTTTTTAAATTTTGAACAAGTTTGATCACCTTTCAAACCTTGTTGGTAGTTGATTTTCCCTTCTCTTCAATTAGTCATTGATAGCTATTAGATGTTTTTAAAAATTTGGTCTTTATAAAGTCATTCAAATCTTGCTTATAACTAAATGGTAATCAGCATATCAGAATGAAGTAATCAATGATGGCTTCAACCTGTTTATATACTTCTTGACTCTTCACTATGTCAGTTGTTAAATTTAACAAACATTCTTTTTTATTGTCACATATGTTGGTAATAATGTTTTGATTCTTCAATGTATATCAAAAACCTGAAAGAATAAAAAAAGTTTTTAAAGTATGCATAATTTTTTAGAATTGAAAAATATTATAATTAATTTTGACATGCATAATATTGTATGAATATACTTTCATCTGGGAAGCTATTTGTAACACTATATTAAATGAGAGGAATTATTTGCAAAAAAAAAATTTGCTTTTAAATTTAAAATTATCTTAAAATCTGTTAAATGTCCAAGTTAAAAAAAAAAATATTAAGGTAATTTTGAAATGGATGATACTAGAATATTTATTTTCTGCAATAACTTAGTTCATCATTGGTCTTATTTTATTAGATATTTCTTTGTTTCATTTTGGATGCTAGGTTTTAAATTTTGTTCTTACTTTAAAGGGCTAGACCAAAAATATGCTTAATATATTTATTTTTGCCCATGGAATTTAGGTAAATCTAATCTGACTATTTTATTTTTATTTACTATGGTTAAATTCAAATCTTGTTTAAAAATTTGAATTTTTGGACATGGTTTTTTTTTTTTTTTTTTTATAAAGATTTTGAAGACAAACTATTTGATTATGTTTATTTTTTTTTCATTTTTGTCCTTTTGAAATTTTTGTTTGTGATTTATGTCAACTTCAAGTTCTCATCACATCCTTCTCCACTTCTTGTTTGTGTATTCAGTTATATCTTTGCAAATGACATTTGAGGATTATTTTAAATGAAATTGTTTTCTTTCAATGGGTAGGATGTCAAACTTTTAAAACTAATTTGGCAGTAAAGGAAATAATTGAAGGGGAGGGCAAACAATATATATAGGCAGCAATCCTTCATTTAAATATGTTCTTTAAAAATCGACAAAGTGTCTATTGAGCATTTCAGTGAGTTTCTTATGTCAAATTAGTCATATTTTAATTTAATTTTATATTTTTAAAAGCAATTTATAAAAAATTAAATGCTATTGATCTATGTACTTTCAGCCATCCTTGATCATTTTCAAGGAAAAAAATATTGCAAAACTAGAAATAGCCAGTCAAATTCAAATTGTTGCATGTATTACATCATGAGTCCGATCTAATAATGAAAAAATATTTATTAATGGAGAAAAAAAATTTTTCAATGAATCTTTTTTTGTCAATGTATTTAATTCAGTGATTAATGTATTAATATTAATAACATAAATTGAATAAATATATTGAAAATTTTAGATCAAAATTCAACTACATTGACACATGTACAGAATCTCTCACAAACACACACACACAAATACGTATATTTGTTCTAAGTAAAGTCACCCCTAAGATAATATTTTTAAAAATCTTTTTTTTTTCCAAAAATTTTCAACAAAATGATTTTAATTAAACTATATATTCATTAAAACTAAACCAGTTAAAAAATGAATCAAAAAATTTTCAAAAAAAAATTTTATCAAATGGAATAAAAATATTGATTAATATATATATATATATGCAAAAGTATATATATATATTTTTACAATCTGTCATTTTTAAATGTATATAAAAAAATTATTTTATATGCAATAAATAACCATTATAAAGCAAAAATAATCAAAATGGATCATCTATTTTGGTTGGATAAATAAACTCACATCTATCAACCAATATAATTCATTATGTATGCAAATGGATATATATATATATAAATTTAAAATATATATAAGATAAAAGAACTTATAAAAATCAAATATATGAAGCCTATCTGCTGATGAAGAAATCTACAAAAGGCTATCAAAATGATTTAGCTGTCTCCACAGTCTCTCTCTATTTATATATATATATATTTATATATATATATATTATAGATTTGATTTTCAGATTTCAACTTTCTAGCAAAGGGCAAACTAAAAATGAAAACATTAAAGTTTCTAAATGTTTTTAGAAAGTCTATATCCTATCTTACACACACACACATATATATATATATATATATATATATATATATATATATATATATATATAATCATACTTATTATAAAACCCAGGTTGTGTGTGTGTGTCTGTTCGTTTATATATTGGATCGGATTTCCTACATTTTGCAACCGATTTCAACAAAACTTCACAGGACTAGGTAAAATTGACTTGAGGTCATTCTGACGGCGCGAAAAAATTGGAAACACATTTGTTTTTGCATGAAATCAATTTGAAAACACAATTAAGAGGCATCGCTGTCGCGAGAATGAAAGGGGGACAACTCATATCGAGTTATACTTATTATAAAACCCAGGTTGTTTGTGTGTGTGTGTGTGTGTGTTCGTTTATATATGGGATCGGATTTCCTACATTTTTCAACCGATTTCAACAAAACTTCACTTTTTTTTGGCAGGTAGTGTTTCTTATTGTCTTGCACACTTTTTTCTTTATTTTTACATTCAGAATGCTTTAAAATTCCATTTACAAGACAATTGTTTATAATAAAATTCTATTCAATCGATAGACTCATAACGATTGAAAACAATGTTTTTTGTTTGAGTTTGGGTTTGACCAATTCGTAAAAAAAAAAAAAACAAAAAAAAACAAAAAAAAAACAAAAAATAATTAAGACATGCGTGTCCGTCAACCTTAAACAATAATCTTTGTCAATTTTATTTTTCAGTCTTTATGATGGTCGATACTTGATCTATCTCTTACTGTTACATCCCTGGGCAATTGCCGGCCTCTACTATAGTTATCATAAATATTATATATAAATATTTATATATATTTCATAAAACTGGAAATGATATTTCGAATTTATATCTATTAAAATAAACCTCAATAATTTATAGTTTGCTTTGAACGATAATTTTCTCAAATTTTCTACGATTAATTTCAATGTCAAAATAAAGTTTGAGTTGATTTTTAGGTAACACACAAATGTTTTATATCATACATTTAAACATCTCTAACATAAACAAATTTGTAAGATCCATCCAAAATGTAACAAATATTATTTGTCTTGTAGTATATAAATTTCTAAAAAGTATCAATGAAATTCATTCAAGAATATCTGGAGATTTTATGTGGACAGTTTTTTATGCAATGAGAAACATGACCCAAATCAACATTTTTATCAGAGGGAAAAATAAACACATATATACATACTATAAATACATTTATATACATATTCTATATAATGTTGACAGCGGAAAAAGATATTTCTCTTTATTTTTACTTAATCAATTTATAATTTGGAACATGTACATGGATATATACCGGGTTATAACAATAAATTTATGAAAATATTTAAAAGCAAAATTGTCCATTTGTTAGATTAAGCTCTATATATATTATATATAGAATTTGATGAAGATATCTAACTAGAATTCTCCGATGTTTTATCACACTATTGAACATATATTGACTCGAGTAAAACGTATAATTATTTCTCTAATTCTTTGTAAACAGAAAATCGTGATGAAATCGATCATAAACGAAAATGACATATTCAGCATTAAAATAATTGTATGCTCAAGGATCAGACTGTCATGAAGGATTGAAATAAAAAAATATATATATATATATATATATATATATATAAAATATATATATATATATATATATATTATTTCAGGATAATTTTCAACTTATTCAAGATTCATTTTTAGCTCTAACCTTTGTATCACTTTCTGTCTTAGATAAAACCAAGTTGCCTCAAAGGTTTCATTCAATTCATTTTCAAGGAATTTTGCATGATCTTTGGACTGTAATAGAAAAAACTCTAATCTCAACGTGCCAAATGTCTTAACGAATGAGTTGGATCTTTTCTAACTATATCTCTTTAGCTTTAAATTGAAATGATGATCGCTCTTGCTGTTGTGACCTCCTTGAATCCCGTTTTCCTTCTACTGTTATCATTTTTTTGAACATGATGGTTATTGAATGGACTTTGAAGATGAAATCCAACAATAGAATTTTGGTAAATGCTTCCAGGACTGAATGATCTTTTTAGACACCATTACTCAGACATTAAAATTTTAACAATTCTCTTTCTTGAATGAATAATTATTTTCTTCAAATGTTTACGACAAATGGTGTCAAAATGGTTAAACATCTTATCTGGAAAATATCAAAAAAAAAAATTCGTTTAGTGTTTTTTTTTTTTTTTATTAAACATTTTGTTTGGACAATTATTCTGTTAAATTTGGACAATTTTGCTGTCAAACACGGTATAGTAATAAAAAAATCAAAATATCGGTTCCTCGTTTCTAATCACACCATTGTTGGACCTCAAACTCACATCCTATCAAGGGAAAAAGAAATTTCATTGCATTTGGCTGTTGTTCAAATAGTCATCTCCATCTATGTTTTATACTAAAATCATGTTGAGAGGACGTTAGTTTTTCATTTTTGGAATAAGATCATAATCTAGCGAAAGAACAATTTTGAACGAATTCAGTACGCTCAAAACTTCCATCACGATGACTTGGAACTTTGGTTCAATAGCCCAACCATCTACGGCCCCCAAATAATTTTCTTCAAATCCAATGACGAGAGGTCTTAACGGTTCAAATGTTTGTGTGCATTCTGTTTTCAGGGCGTTCGTAATAAAATTTTTGTTGTTTTCAATCCTGAAATTGTGACACTATTAGAAAAACTTTCCAGCAATTTAAAAAAAATGCCATTGAAAACAAAATAAAACAAATTTCCGACAGACTGAAGATATACCGATGACCAGAAAAATTTCAAATGAAAGAAAAGGATATATGTTTTAATTGAAAAAAAAAACACTAACAGAACGTAATTAAATTTCTTGTCCGCCAGAGAGGTCAAGACAAAGAGAATTTGGTTTTTTTTCTTATACAACTGGAGGTCCAAACGTAACTCCCTTCAAAGAAATAGATAATATCTTTACGACCATTGACTTACAGAGAAATAAAGACGGAACTCTAGCCGCCAGTTTGGTCGATTGATAAGTTATGGATTTTAAAGTTTAACTTCCCTGGAAGGACATATATAAATTTGACTTTTTAAATTTTTCATCTGTCGAAACGCGATAAAACTTTAAAAATCAAATATTTAATTCCCTTCTTTGTCAACCAATAAAGCGTTGACAAGGAGATAACAAAAAAAACAAATATTTTGCGAAAACGACCACACACAAAATCACATATTATCCAAAATTTTGAACGATAATTAAATTTTGGCCATTTTGGCCATTTCATATATATCACGCTATATATATATATATATTTATATACCAATATAGATATATATAGGATATAATTTCAAATAGGCGGAGGATTTTTAAACGCCCCTCGAGCAGTGATGGTGAGAAGAAACTCACACAAAGCAGGAAGGAGACTGGGGTGACCAAAAGAATAAAAAGGTTTTTCCAAGGAGAGAGGAGGGACTCCGCCATATTTTGACATTTGGACGGAGATGCCCTGATTGGTTTATTTCGAAACGCTAACATTCCAGTTCTACTTTTTAAAAAACCTTTTTTTCCATAAAAAAGAACGCTGAAGGCAGCAAAGGTAGACGGCAGAGAGACTATAATATAGACCTATACGGCAGAAATATATATATATATATACTATATATATATATATATTATATTTGATCCCATGTGATTTTCCGCCTTGAATTCGACGCCTATGACTTAAAGACTTATTCTAGAAGTCTCGTTCCAAAAATTCATGACAACAAAGTGTCACATAATCATTAAAGAGTTTTGATTTTAATTGGTGAAGATTATAGGCCTGTTTAACCATCAACAACTTTTGAAGGCAACCTTGTATCAAGGAATTGCATATAAATATTTCTTTTCTTTTATTCAAATTTTTTTTTTTTTTTCCTATGACCAGTTACTCTGACCGGACCAAACCAAATCATCGATTCTAGTCCTTGATATTCCCCCAAGACAGGAGTGCGATCAAACACGAATTTCTCAAGGGCGAATCACGTAAATCGACGATCAACTGAGGTGATCGAACTTGAATACTCGAGCTGCTCAATCTGGACGTCACCATTACAAATTATACCTAGAATTATATGAAATAATATATATAATATATAACTATTTGCATATATAACTTAAATAGAAAAAGCCATTTCAATGTAAAAATGATGAGATCTTGTCGCCAATAATTTCACTGTGCTTAAATTCAAGAGTCTTGGTACCATCAGGAAAATTTTATCAGAACAAAAAAATGGAAATATTTTTCAAAACACACACAGGGAAGCATACAAATTGGCTGAAGATGATAATGCTATAAGATATAAGGATTTATATAAGATATGTTTGTGTTGAATGAGAAGACTTTTGTAAGTAGAATGTTTTGTATTTCTTTAAGACATGGCTACCACAGAATCCCTTCAGTGAGTCTATCGTCGCCTTGTCCAATTGTCAGATGGCTCCAACTATCTTTGAATTCAAGATCCTTGTATTTTGAAGATTGTTCAAAATACATTACAATTTGTTTGCAACGTCAATAACAAAACATTTGTTCTTGTGGTCTTCGATCACGATGTTTATTTGTGAAGCTTTGTTTGTTCTGTCTTTAATGAAATGAAAATTACCAACTTGTATCGATAAAACCGTTAATTTCAATTGGATGTTATCCCGGCCCCAACAATATATTTTTGAATGTGTGGACTGAAAAGTGTGAGAATTGGTTCGTTTGGCCAAAATAAAATTAACTAAAAACTTTATCTATAATAAATGCAATAGTTCATTTTTTTTAAACATTCTGAAGGCAAGAAACTGATCGCTGAAAATTTATTTATCACCATCCTCCCTATCATATTAATTTTTGTATAGGTATATCCTTACAAAGTTTATATATGTAGATACTTTAGGAAAGCAAGATATTCGGTGTTAATTCAAATTCAACAGAAAATTAACTTTAGCTAAATTCGTTACGCTACAATACAATTCTTTATTAGAATTAGTGGTTCAAAGAATTTTAGCTTTGTCAGTTTTAGTGTCATTGAGAACATCAATCTCAACAATTATCTTTTCTGATACGAATTCAGGGACCTAATTTGGTCAAAATTTTATAATAGGCTTAATATTTATCCTGGTTACCGGTATTTTACGAATATTTTATGTATAAAACTTATACGAAAGTTGTGAAAAGTTCTCAACCCAACCAACAATCTGAAGGTCTGACCAAATAATTTATAATTAAAAAAGATGTTCTCATGAATTCTAGACATTCCTTTATATATATATATATGTTTGTATATACTGCATATGCGCACGAACGATTTATTAAAAAAATTTTAGGGTGTTGATATATATATATATATATATATATAAAAAAAATGAATGTTTTGAAGTGCGTATTGCCAGACATGAGCAAGTGGCAACACTGCGAGACAGTGACCTTGAGTCAGTAAACATTTCGACATTTAGAATTCAATATGAAATTCACAGTATCCCAGCTGAGATGTTGCAGCAGTCAATGAGGAATCTCAACAGCAAATTTCAAGAATGCATTCGTACAGGAAGACGCCATCTACAGGACGTAATTTTAAAAAAATGAAAATTCCATCATTGTCTCTTAAATGGCATGTTTTAAGGTTTCAATTAATGAATCAAGAATAAAATATTTTTCTTTCATCACTCTTTGTTTAATTGGATTGTTAAAAAGTTCCCATTTTTTGGGGTCACCCTATATTTTCCTTCACTAAGTTTTGCTGATATAAAACATAAAAATATGCAAGCAAATTTAATCCTAGTTTCATTCTAACTCACAAGAGAAATGTAAATATGCCAATAATTATTTACGATTTTTGTGCATGTTCATTTCTTTAAAACTCATATTTTAAATATTATTTGAATAGTAAGAATGCAAAGAATATATCTTTCTTTTTGTGTTTTAAATTGAGGTTATAAAAATTTGTTATTTTAATTATTTTCCTTTTTTAATGTTTTCTCCATATTTGTTTCACCTAATCTTGGTCTGTGTCAGTTTTTTTTTTCTTTTCCCCAAGCTCAAGGCGATTATCAAGAGGACCTGTTTTGAATGTGTGGAGGCCATCAAGAGTGTCGTAACGGCGCAGCTGAGAGATATCCAAAAATAATTCTTCAAGAAATGTATAGAAGCGTAGTTGATGAAGATGGAAAAATGCATTAGACTCGAGTGGGGATTAACTTAAAGGGGAAAACATGTGGTTTGTTGTTTGAAATTGAAATAATTTTTTCATAACACTAGTCCAGTTACTTTTCAGATAAACCTCATATTTTTTCATTTGAAAGAATATATATTTGATTATTTGAAAAACATGTTGAATAGTTTTAATATACGTAAACTATCTGTTCTTTTCAATTTTTAATGCAGAAATCTGAAATTGGAATAAAAACAATCATTGTACATACACTGAATCCATCATAGAAAATTAGGATGTGGTCGTAGTAAAGGATGTTTCATTAAAACGGATTATATATAAGGGGGTTTCATTAAGACAGATCAAAGTCAGCAGTAAATAAATCAGTGTAATTTGTGGAATTGTATTTATTACTCTGTTGGATCATGTTATTTAAGTCGTGTCAATTATGTGCGAAAACTTATATCGTCTAAATGTCCGCTAAACCTGAAAGAAAAAGTAAAAAAAAATATTCAATCGGCCTTTAAAATTAAATCACATTAAAATCGGTCCAAGTTATTGGAAAACCCTTTAATTATTAAACGCTCGAATTAAATTGATTTATGGATTAGTTATAAGAATTTTAATACAGAGGATAAAGAAATTGAATTAAATCGATGTATTGAAAATTATATAGAGTGTATTTGTATACACGCCGAGAGAAGTACAATCTGCACCGGCAATAAAAACTAAACACTTCCATATAAGGAAACATTTTTTATCATTAGCATTGTGATTAATAATTTTAATCCAGGAGAAATTGAACATAAATATATTATGCTAATTCTAGTATCTCCGAACACCCCAAATTGTTACAGTAATAAAACATTAAACTGATAATGCGAATCGATTTCTCGAATCGCTTCTACTGATAGAGATATTTTAGATAGATTTCATGAAAGGTGCCAAAAACACCCAGAAATAGTTAAACTGTCAGCTGCATAGAATTGCTTTCTAAGATCATGGTTAAAATGTTTTTTGAATTAGTAATGTCTGTGGGCCATGGCGAAGACCAGCCTTCTACAAACATTGTGGACTGGCATTACATAATAACAAACTGAGAATTGTAACAAATAAGAGAAACCACATCCCTTGCAGACATTCAATATCAAAGGACAAATGAAATAATTATCGCATATAACTCAATCATGAAATTATTCCAGAATCAATATGATGACATTCGATAAAAGATCAAATAAGAAATTAGGAAAGAAAGCAAGTGGAAAAAACAATTACTTGACCTGAGAAACCAATTTTCTTATGAATTCTTTTAATAGAAAGATTTTCTAATGTTCAACACAAGTACAATCTGCACCGGCAATATAATCTAAACATTTCCATATAAGGAAACATTTTTATTATCCTTAGCATTGTTATTACGAATCATTGGCTTACATTATAAATTCTGACATAATATAAAGTTCACCATCAGCTTTGATTTGTAAAAGTAACTAAATTGATACTTGATTAAACGAATATATGCAGTACTTATTGGATATTGTGACCCTTCTTAAAGTCGATTAGTAATGAACAGAGATAAGGGGATCAGTCAACACGGATGATGGGGAAAATCTATCAAGTCATACTCACGTTAATTAACTATATGCATACATGGAAACGAATTAGAGAATTTCATTAACTCAACAAATAAAGAAATTTTAATGTCAATGCAAAATGAGGAATAATCAAAGACTTATTATTCGAAGCAACTTCAGTCAAAATAGAGGCAAGCAGATTGGAATGTGAAGCGAGAAAAAAAGATATAGAAAACAAGTCTAAAAACATTTTTATAGATAATTTTGAACGGAAACTTCAAACGTTATCGTTATAGAAAATGAGGCCGACACAGTTCAGTCTATATTGACTGCGAATATGTTTCGTGTATATGGTCAGGCGAATGGGAGCAATGGAGTTATTTTGCTCCCAAACGGAACACTTTACATCAAAGAGTTATTTATGCTTGGAATTTCAGGTGAGTAAACATTTGAATTCAATTTGAAGATTTCGAACGAATTGAAAGAGAAGAAATCAACCAACTTATAGCTTTACTGAAACTGGAGATCATACTAAAGACAAGGCCGAACAATTTATCATCTGATCTATAATCAATAACTGACATATACACATATAAACGCTATTGCTAGGTTTCGAGTGATTAAAAATCTTCTCAGATCATCATCATCATCGTCATCATCATCGTCACCATCATCATCACCATCGTCATCAATTTGATTTTCATTGGTTAATCATGTTTCACGAGAAACATGATTAAATAATGAAAATTAAACAATTCAAAAGTAAAAAAAAATACCAGATATTCTTTGCTCATTTCTCTTAATAACTCGTTCTCAGATGAACGTTTAATAAAACTGAAACATGTTAGATGGTTAAACGTTCCCTTTTTGTTCTTTATCTTATCATATCTGATATATATATATATATATATATATATATATATATATATATATATATATATATATATATATATAATGAGGAAAACATTTTTTCTACACATTCAATAATAAATAAACGCGTAATAATCATATAATAATTGTAGAAAAATTTAAGTGTATATATATATATATATATATATATAAAATGAGGAAAATATTTTTTACACACATGCAATAATAAATAAACGCGTAATAATCATATAATAATTGTAGAAAAATTTAAGTTTATATATATATATATATATATATATATATAATGAGGAAAACATTTTTTCTACATATGCAATAATAAATAAACGCGTAATAGTGATATAATAATTATGTAAGAATTTAACATCGCTGATATCTCCCCAGATGGTGTGGAAGCACTGGCATTGTTTGCTTGAGAGATGGACTGACTCTTCTAGTTTTCTCCCAACTGGTTAAAATATGATTGTGCTTTGGACTTAAATGCTGTTCTTTTGACAGACGAAGCGGCTATTCTTGTTGACCACTCAACTATTCTGCTTGTCGCAAAGAGCATCTTGTCCGCAACTCTACAATTGCGAGCTGGACATTCTTCGAGGCTTTTCTATCCTGGGAATACAGAGGCAGACCTGTCTCCGTCAAATATTAGCGAAATGTTCGATATAATATATAATTATATCCATTTTTATTTTCAGATAATTTTAATCACGAAATTCAATTACATATGACAAAGCATAACGCATTTATTTCCATAATCTACATAAAGTTTAGATATTGAATATTTACATAAAAAAACACAACTGCAACCAAATGCAGGTTGAATATATTGATATAGAAATAATTATGATCGATCTAACCAAATAACAGCATTCTCAAACGTCCTTAAAATAAGACGACGCGTTATAAGCGAAAGAGCAAATAGATAAATATTGCATCGTCCGAATTTCAAATTTTCTAGCGGTGGGAATTATAGCAGGTGCTTGGAACGGGTAAGCGGGGTGCAGAAGAGTAAGTTTTTTTTTTCCTTCCCGAAATGCTAAAGATGGAAAGATCGTAAACATTACAGTTCCAAAATAGTACAAACGTAAATGCAAAACATTTCGTTGTGTATCTTTAAGTTTTAGGTGATAATTGGTACTCCTACAAATAATTATTAAAAAAAAAAACAAACCAAAAAAAAAAACATTCAGAGTGCGTGGATATGTTTTTATGATGATTAAATCCATCACTGCCATAACATATATATATATATATATATATATATATATATATATATATATATATATACAAACAGACATATATATATATATATATATATATATATAAACGTCAGTCTTCAAATATATATCTACAAAATCTATATATATATATAAAAATTTATCTCTCTCTGTATGCATATATATATATATATATATATATATATATATATATATATATTTAAGAGATGAATATATATGTACGTTTATGGATATGCATATCGAGAGAGACAGTGACATATATATATATATATATATATATATATATGGTTATACATGTTTAGCTATGCATAACGGCAAACATATATAAGCGAATTTCTTCCTATCTACCTTTATATTATATATATATATATATATATATATATATATATATATACAGAAAGAGAGAGACAAATACATATAGAGAACGAGTGAGAGATAGATTGCTTCTTAATATCGCGCGAAAAAAAAAATTTACCATCATTTTTGTGGTTAATGAAATCTTTAAAATCACACATACACACACGAACACACAAAATATATATATATATATATATATATATATATATATATATATATATATATATATGTATTTGCTTACACACACATACACTTATATACATTTCGCACCCATATAGGTATACACATGGACGTGTGTATGCTTGTTAAAGAGAGCGAGAGAGAGACATAGACATAGAGAGAGAGAAGGGGAGAGAGTGTGTGTATGTGTGTTATTTTTCATTTAGCGAAAATTTTTTCACAGTCGGGTTCGTGTAAGAAAAGTATTTTCAGAAATGTTTCTGGATTTATTTAAATAGATGTTCAAAATATCATATTATATATCTGTATGAAAAAGAAAATGATATTATCTCGTTTTCCTATCTCTTGTATTTTTCATTACGAAAAAGTAACTGGAGCGTGTTTTTTTGATGAATATATTCAAAAGTTTCAGGACCATTTATACGAATTACTGTTCGTTATTCTATGAATTTTAGTCGAATAAGGAATTTTGAAAGAGCCCCAATATAGAATATTTATTTCTTCAAAAACACACTTTCGTAATAAATAAAGATGACTATACAGACCCGTTTTAATTAAATTTAACTTTTTTTTCATTTTGGGCATTAAATGTAGTGATATGTAACGCCAAACCGTTTTCAGTCAACTTGTAATCAATTATGTTTTAATCGGTGTTATCTTTTCTATATGCCGTATTGTAATAGCAATAGTATTGTAAAGAAAAGCGAATTGCTGCATCAAATTTGACTTAATTTACAGTAAAAATACAGAATGTATATTCTAATAGTTTATTTAAACAATCACTCTTTAAGTAGAAATTGTCATCTGACTCATTACGATTAACGACTAATTACCTGTGTCGATATCATAATGATTTTTTTTTGTATTTAAATATTCCTTTATTCAAACTTCCAGAAGATTCATGTATTTCCTGAATCATTTTTTATACGTCTATAGCAGAAATTCTTTTGTATTGTTTAATGTATGATTTTGCTTTTCATGAAATATATCTCTTATTTTTTATTAGTGGCTGTAACACATTTTGTATTAATATTAACAAAACTATTTCGAACGTAGCATTTATTGAATTTATAGACTATTTGATATATCAGTTTGTTTTTATGATTATTTCTTATATTTTGTCTTTTAGTTTCATAAATATAACTGAACATTTTCTTATCGTTAAATATGAATTAATTAGAATATCGGAGAGAATTGCAAAATACTTTCGTTCATGCAAATGACGTAGGCTTCAGTTTCTAATTAATATGTTTTATTAATATATAATTAGTTTTAGATATTTTCAGATTGATTTAAACAAATATTCAGAAAAATGTTAATGCATTGATTTTTTTCGCGCGTAAAATTTATCTTATATTCAATTAGCTTTGGTTTATTTATTAAACTGAAGAAAGAATCATCGATATATCAGAAAATTTTGATAATTTAGGCAAAATATATTCGGTCCCTCCGCCTACACACACGCACACACACAGAGACACGCACATATATGTATATATATGCAAGGCTCTTCTCTAAAGTCCATCGAGTTTTCTCATTCACTGTGTTTAATTAAAAATAAATATGCTTAAATTCACCTTTATTCCTGCTGTGGTCCAACGGCTTAAAGCTAGAATCTCCGACTAACGACAATTCAGCCGGGTTTCAATCCTAGCTAGAGGCAACCGCATGTCTAGTCACACTGGTGAGCTGTGATACACCGAAACATTCTGTCTGTGAATGATAATCTATATATATGATAATATATATATATTTGAATTTTAAAATTGGCAGTTTTTAATTTTAATATTAAATTTTATCATATAATTTTATAATTATTGGTTAGTATAAATTACCCGTATTTTAAAGATCTGAATAGCTATTATAACATGATTTCGTTGTCAAGCTTTTGAATCTTTCTATACTTGGTTTTTGATTGGTTATTCTAGCTTTTGTAACAAGATTTTCCCCTAGTGTAGGATCGTTAATTAATTTGACACTTTTAAAACCATTTATTTTATCTTCAACATCATCACTTGATAAGACACCAACGGTGTTGAAACAAAATGGCTATTTTTGTAGTGATTTTATAACATAATTATGCTATAATTTTTTTATAAATAATATTAAACACCTAAATATCACTATACAATTGCAGTTGTGTTTCGATGATGCATACCAATCCTCGGGCTATTTGAAATTGCAGGGCAGTCAACAATTAATATGGTTTCAAAAGCAAGATATATCACTTTTCGTAAAAAATTATAAGCCTTGAGGGCTTTACCCTGATGAACCAATCGAATATGACCTACAATCAATTCAAACTAAACAAAAAGTAAAAAAAAATAAAAATTTCTTAGAAATGGGACATGTCCGGGAGCTTAATGCTAACAGCAACCAAAACCAAACCAATATATTATACGGATGGTTACACAAAGTGTATACATTTCTAACTGTCAACCTTCCTAAGAAATAATCGCAGATGGGTAGAGACGCAACTGAACCTGATGCAAAATGTTTATATGCTTTGTGAATTTCATACATAAAATTCATTTTGTAGTTGATAAATAAGATGCATCTTTAAGAAACTAGTAAATAATTCAAACTTATGGAAATATTTCGTAAATTAATATGCATCGGTTAAATAAAGGCCATCCATATAAGTTGTTAATAATACCACCCAATCAATGTAATATGCCAAAAATGCTAATTACCAATACATCATATGTTAATATTACAAACAGGAGAGTAATACAAACTATACGAAATCCAAATTAATCTTGCAAATAGAAAAATAAGCCATATATGGTGCAATGAAGTTCAACTGAAATATAAGAAAAACCATTATTGATTTCCAAGGTTTAACTAAATTGTAAGGTAAAAGTTAAAGGATGTCTACAATTTATTGTTAATTCTGATTTGATGTAATAAGGGTTTTTCATCATAAAATCTGCTAATTTCCGATTTTCAGATAAACAAAGAAAACATGGTCCATGTAAAATCTATATATTCTTGCCATCCTTAAAATTTTCCTTTTCGTCTTGGGATTTTTTTAATTATTTTTTAAACTACAAAATATTTAGAAAGTTAATTATTATTTCTAAAGGCAATATTGATGAAGGAAAAGATATACCATCTAGTCTTAAAAGAATTCTTAGCACTACGAATATAGCATTTTTTAATGTCGGATTTTCTATTGTAGAGATCGTACATGGATACACAAGAGATACTTAGTTAAACAAAAGTTAGTTAAACATTTGTTTGACAATGGACATTGGCTATAATTCCTACAATTACATTTCCTAGTTACATTGATATTATTTATATTGAAGCATGCATTATGATCCAGATTATTAAATTGGTTTAAAATTTCATTATTCTGTAGATTTATAATATTCTCAAATTATTGGTTCGGCTTTAAGTTAGTTTTCATGTGTTTCCGATAAACATTTTACTAAGAGGTTTAATTTTAGGGAAATGTTTATCAGTTAAATGGAGAAACTTCTGGTCTAACTTTTTACTGAATACTTGACTAAATGGAGGTGTGTAACAAATGATCTTCCTATTCCTATTTCTTTTCTTTAGACCACTATCATCACATTGTCTATACTTAATTCCAGCATACATGTAACCACCATTTTCTAAAACAGTATTATAAGCCCCGCTATATTTAACAACCACATTTTTTTCAGATGTGTGGTTGCTAATCCTACGTTCCAGGGACGTCAGTATACGTTTGCTTACAGATGGACTGTCGTTAGAATTGTGGGGAATATAAATTGTGTTGGAATTATTTTTCATATAAGTTTGGAATATATCATTAACGAGAACCAATGTAACATCAAGAAAATCTACTCTATTAACATGAGTAGCTCTCTTAACCTTAATATTTAAACTCCATAATTCTCTTAGAATCATTATTTTAAATTTATCAACATTAATTTCCGTGTAATTTCTTACTATCATCCAACTATCATCTCTATATAGCCCTATACTATCAAAACTGACATCATCAGAGGCGCTAGGGTTTCAAGGAACAAATAAACTCACAAATTTAGAAGACTTTGCAGAATCTAATGATCCCATTGAAATATCAAAGTAATCTACAGATTTCTTAACTCACTGTTTTTTTGGAAGAGAACATAAATGAATGGTATTGCTATACTCCCTATTGAGTCCTCTTTTAAATTTAATGTATGAACGTTGGAATTGTACTCTATTTGTTCTCATTTTACTTGGATATTTTGCTATCCTATGGTTGAGCACGGTTTAAATTTATTTTATACTCAAATATTGAAAAGATCAATTTCGAAATTTCGTTAAAATCAATCTCATTACAAAGTGGAATATTTCGGAAAACTGGTTTGGAAGACAGAGGCTTTGATGAGTAGAATGAAATAAAATGAATATTTCGTCCTTCTTAATCGGAATATTTCATATACATCAGAAAATTATGACATCAGAATTTTAAAAATTACGCATCTCATTGAACGTTTATACGGCTATCAAAACGATCTACAATTCATTATGGCATATCTTTTCATAATATTAGGAAGCAGTTTCAGAGACATTTAGATTGTATTGTTAAACATATTAATCGATTCAACAAGATCATTGTGAAATCTAATAAACCTGATAACTTTATAAATTCATTCCCAAAAATTACAATGAATAAAACAAAATCAATTTAACTAAAAATTATAAAAAAGATGACTATGAACAATGTTAATTGTGTTGATAGAATTAATACTGCTTGTAAAAATATTACTGATAAACTTAAAATTAGCAGTATGGTTAGAAAGCTCTGTACTAAAGCATGTATATCTTACTTAAAGATCATACACCCGTCTTTCAGATCAAACTTCCTAAGAGCATTATAAACCCAACCAAACCTGAAGGATTAGCAAAGTTGTCCTAGATCGAGTCAACAAACAGTTTTAACGACGCCTTGGACTTATTCATTTGATTGGTACCGCAAAGACCATTAATTGTATCAGAAGAATTAGTAACAAAAGCTGTTTGATATCGTGGATATTTATCCTCCCACTTCCAAGCATCGCTTTGGGATTTGACAAAGAATATTCCGACATCGCCAGTGAGGAAATAAATATAAAAATGAACTGGAGAAGATCAGTTCTCAACAACAATAATGAACTGCTGGTTAAGTATCCTGACTATTAATTGATGTTTCAGTGGGGTCATTAGATTCTGCAGCATCTACTTAATATTCTGTAAATATTTAGCGCCTATAATGATGTTGATGCTGGTAATATAGGGTTATATAGTGATAATTTTCTCATGGCAGTGAAATATTCTAGTGCAATTAATGTTCATAAATTAAGAAATATTATTCATGGGTAACTATAAAGTTTAAATCATAATGTGAAATAAGTACTAATGTTAAACGAGTAGATTTTCTTGATTAGATCGGATTGATGTTGTATTCCAACATTATATGAAGGAATATATATTTCATATATATTGATGATTCTTTGTCTAGTTTAATAAATAAATAAACCTCATTGAATGTAAGAGAGATTTTACGCACGAAAAAAACATTTTATTTTTCTCATATTCGGTTAAATAAATCTGAAAATATCTAAAACTAATTGTATATTAATAAAACATATTAATTAGAAACTGAAGTTCACCTCATTTACATGGTGAGGAATGAGAGTATATTTAAATTTATCCGATATTCTAATTAATTGATATGTAATGATAAGAAAAAAAATCGTTAGGTTTATGAAGCTAAAAAAAATATATAAGGAATCATCATAAAAAAAAATCACTGATATATCAAATTGTCTATAAATTCAATATCTGCTATATTTGAAATAGTTTTGTTAATATTAATAAACAATGTGTTACAGCTGCCTGTAAAAAATAAGAGATATATTTCATGCAAAGCGAAATCATACCCTAAACAGGAAGATGGGATTTCTGCTATAGACTGTAAAAAAATGTCGCATGAAGTACATAGGTGAATCTCCTTGAAGTTTGAATAAAGGAATATTTAAATACAAAAGAAGACATAAAGAAATCGATGCAGTCAGAGAATTAGTCGTTAATCGTAATGAGTCAGATGACAATTTCTACTTAAAGAGTGATTTATTAATTAAACTATTAAAATATACATTCTGGGTTTTTCACGGTAAATTACGTCAAATTTGATGCAGCAATTCGATTTTCTTTACAAACCATTGCTATTACAATAAGGCCTACAGAATTGCTAACAGCGACAAAAAAAAATCGATTACAAGTTGACTGAAACCGCCGTGGCGGCATATATAAACACACCTAATGCCCGAAACAAAAACTCAAATTGAACTAAAGAGGGTCATTTCAGCCAGCGTTGCTTGTGAAGTTTAATTATAACAGACGTGTGTTCATATTTCGGGACTCCCATTTATATATATTTTTATTTATTCCGAAGAAGTGATTTTGAAGAAATAAGCATTTTATAAACGAGCTCTTTTTACAATCCCTTATACAATTAAAATTCATAGAATAACGAGCAGCAATTCGTATAATTACTTTTCACAGAAAAGGTAAGTTGATGTGATATAACTCACACAGTCCTGAAGCTTTTGAATATATTCATCAATAAAACGCCCTCCAGTTAGTTTGGTTGCGTAATGAAAAATACAAGTGATAGGAAAACGACATAATATCAATTTTATTAATACAGATAAATAATATGAGCTGAAGAACATATTTTGATGATATACGTACATAACACCAGAAACATTTCTCAATATACTTTTCTTAGATGAAGTCGACTGTGAAACATTTTCTTGCCAAATGCCAAATAACTTGGGGTGTCTTAAAATAACACACTATCTATCACCCTCCCTCTCTCTCTCTCTCACACCACACACACATACACGTCTATGTGCGTGTACGACTATGTGCGTGTACGTATGTATATAATACATCCGTGAGTGTGTGTGTGTGTGTATGTGCGTGTGCAAACATATAAACAAGAAAAGGAACAGATGGATTTATTTTTTTAAGCATTACGCCCCGAGCAAGGCGTGATCCCACTAGGATGCAGGGGGTTGCAGAAGATTTGGAGCAAGAGCAGATAGGAGTGAGAGAAGAAAGGATGAGGAGAAGGATAGTGGATAGATCAAGGTAACTGGAGATGTCGATTGACATTACATTTGAATAGTTGGAGATTATAGCTCTCAGGGAAACAGTAATAGGGAAGGGTATTCCACAGGCGAGAGGTGCGATGTATGAAGCTATTAGAGTAGAAGAGACGACTACATTTTAAATTTTCTACAGTGTAAGGGGGGGATGCCAGCCTCGTAAGGTGCTTGAATTCATGAAGTCTGGGAATCAGTGAAAGCAGCCCATTGGAGCAATTACCATGAAAGTATTGGTAAAAAGACAGAGAGAGGCGACGGCGCGTCTGTGAGAGAGCAACTGTAGACGGGATGCTAGATCAGGGCCAATCAAAAAAAAAAACTGATCTTAGAATTTACTTAAAAAAGAGCAAAAAACAAACTCGAGCACAATATTATTATAATATTTTTTATTATAAAAATATAAAAATATATATTAAATCACTACATAAAAGCTTTCATGTTTCAATAGTATGATTACTTCCTTATGGCAATGGTTGGCATGTGGTGATAAAAATTCTTTCAAGGGAATTTAAAAACAAATTATTACCACTCTTCCGAAAGTTGTTGGGGCACAATGTCAGAATTAAATATATATTTGTGTCTATGACTCAACCAATTGAAAATAAGATCAACGCTAAATATAAAAATAAGATCAAAGGTTGGAATTAGGTGAGATATTATTTTTATGTCACCGTATACCGGCGCTGAGACATGTCAATCTTGACGATTGTGGAGAATATGACAGCGACAAATGTATCGTGAATGGAGCCAAATATGACGTTTTATTTGCTGAAGTTGTGGGGAATTTAATCAGATGTAAAGTTATCAGTTTTTTCAAAAAATACTTTTACATTAATGCGGCTTCTTAAAGGGGCGAGTTGATAAAACTGAAAATGCAAAGTTCTATATCCGATGCTAAAAATATTAAAAAGACTACAAAAGATAGTAATATTGCACTCGGATAAAATAAATAAAGTAATTATCTGTAGAATGCGAGCCACTATATACTAAGAAAACGGATGTAGCGATCTTGAACATGTTTTATCATATAATAATAATAATAATAATAATAATAATAATAATAATATATATATATATATATATATATATATATATATATATATATATATATATATATATAATTTTGGGTTCCTGTTTTTTGAAACATGAGATCTGTTATGTAGCAGAAGGAATCATATTTTAAAAAATAATTATAACATATATATATATATATATATATATACATATGTGTGTGTATATATGTGTGTGTGTATAACTAAAAAAACAATGGCATTAACCAAACTGCTATGTATATTTATTTAGAGCAGATGAACAGCCTTACACTTTTACAACAAAAAAAATAAATGAAAAAATCATAAGATCCCAAACGTTCATGTCAATGCTTCTAAAAATAACATAATTTCACATATATATATATATATATATATATAGTTGAAATATATCTATATATGCATATATATAAAAACACACTCATACACACATATGTGTTCATGCACACACACACACACACACATATATATATATATATATATATATATATATATGTGTGTGTGTGTGTGTGTATTGCTCAGCATCTCAAGATAGAAACTCTATTTAATCAAGTAGTTGCTAAGATTTTTCCGACATTTTTGATGATCGGGGATTGATATTTTATTAAATCTTTTATTATCAGTTGTTTAATAATGAATTGTTACACTCTCTGTTGATTATCTTTTCTCTTTTTCTCGTTATAATCTTATATTTTGTACTAATATTCATCATATACAAGGCCCAATTGTTACTCAAGGTAGAGTGTTATTGAGGGAAGCTGTTATATGAGCGGTAAAAATATAAGGTACGAAGTGCACTTTACGTTAATATGTAGGAAAGGTAACTTATAACTTTAGGCGTGAATTATTTAAGATTGTAACGGTCGGTAAATTATCCCGTTTGGAGTCGGTTGCACGAAATAGTGTTTCGTGTGAAGAAGCTGTTCGAGATGAAACTTCCTTTTTACCAATGGAACACGAAGGGATAAAGCTGATTTGACACAGTGTATGTCTGATGGTGGGACTTGCCTGTAAGTCTTAGAATTGTTGGAATTAACGAAAGAATACGTTGGAAAAGGATACTAATGTTTGTCCGTTACAAACGTTTTTGGATAATGACTATTCATTTTCCATGATTTTGTTTGGGCTACGGCAAATATTTTGTAGACACACCTAATTAATAGTTATTCTTGCATAATCAAACTTCTGAATTTCAAGATGGCTCACATTACATTTCTCAGACAAAAATATCACTAGAACATTTAAGGTAATATGAAAATATACCAGCATCGTGACGCTATTTATGGTAAGCCATTAATTTATTCTTCTATGTGCAGTGCCCAATCAGGACGTGTGCGATCATTGTATTTAGTAAACATTTTTGTATGGATTAGTAATTTTGACTTTTTATCATACATTCCAGCCACCGTTCGGGAATTCATACACATATACCTGTCGATTATCAGCTTCCTCTTTCTGTCTCGTTTTCCTTCGAGATGTCCTATCGTTTCCAGATTTCTAGGCCCAAATATAGCAAGAAAAAAAATCCAATTCCAAATCTGCACATTACATATTTCTTCTTTAATTCCCGACAGTTTCCACCATTGTTCACATATCATTTGATCCACCAGCCTTTGCATCAAATTTAGCATAATTTTCGTTATTGAAAATAACAGTTGTAATTTTTATTCGATTTTCTTGTTGGTCTAATTATATGGGGCCTATTGATCGGACTTCTGCATTTACATTTGTAACAGGATCGCTTGCATTACGTCAGTTTATTTCTACTATAAAACTTTAAAAAAATGTTAAGTATAAGAGATAGATGTGTATATGAATTTCAGTTATATACAATTGTATATATCTGGCCCATTATAACCAATCTGTTTTTAAGAGACTTGCTTCGGTGCTGTAGAATATTTTCAAAGTTTTTTTTTCAGTTTTGTGGCCATTGTTGATTATTTCGAAAATTACAATGTTGATTTAGATTTTAAAGGATCTAAATTGAAGAAAATCTATCTGTTCATCGAATGAGACATATCACTGTTTTTACAACTTCAAACTCGTCAGGTGTTGTCTATTTAAGTCTTCGAATTCCATGAATTTTACGCAAAAAATGTGTTACCATCATATGTATGCAAAGAGTCCATGACATAATTTATGAAATAAAATTTAAAATACTAACATATCGATAAAATATGAATAAAGTCAGATATCGTTCTAAATGTGATGTTATCGCTTGTCAATCAGTTATGTGCTATGCGTAATACACGCGTAGGCGATCATATATCTTTCGATACATGACTAATGAAGCAGATTTTTTCCCCGCAGTAGGTTGCCATTTCCTTCTGCGGTAGACCAGTTGCCATCCAAATCTATAGAACCCTGTCTGTCCTGCTATTTACCCATAACTGTGGAAAGAAGAAAAGGATCCATACCTTTCTCATGGGTTTTAGCACGTAAGTGAATGTAATGGATTTGACTGGAATTCGAACTCGGCTCTCCTATTCCTCAATACGAGCCGGTATCCATCACTTCACAGTACCTCATCGTCATATATCTAATCGTAAATGAAAATTACATTTTTGATTTTTTTAAAATTTACAAACAAAAATTGCTATTAAGTTAAAGATGATACCCTGATTTCCCTCAGGCTATTTATTTTAATTTGTCTCGTAAGAGATTTCCGTTTTGTGGATCAGTTGGTTTGTTGATTGATTGGTTATTAAAGCAGCATATATACAACTATGTGTCATTAATGCCGAAAATCTTGGTTGTTCCTGTTTCTTCAAAGTCTGTTAACCATCAATGATGAAATCCAAATATTTTGTATCCAACTTTATGGTTTTAACCACAGAAGATTTGTCCGCAGTTTAATACTTTCTGTTTAAGCTTATTTTTTTAGAGATATGAAGAGTCTATAGCTAATAAGATGCATTGTGTTTTCTTCTATGAGTGCCGGAAGCAGTCTATTTCTTTCAAGTAGTCTATTATTTAAGTAACAGTTACATTTTTTGAAAAGTATGGTAATGTTTTGTACATCATTGCATTCTTTCGCGCTTCTTTTCAGGAATTTTTATTATGACAGTTATCAATCTAACGAACAGTTTCTTTAAATATATCATAACAGGCGAGTTACAATATCCTATATACAAACATGTTCAAGAGAAAAACAAATGGATTGATAGTAATAAATCTCTACTACCGAACTAGGGAGGAATATTTTAATAAATGTTTTTTGTACAGATATTTGAATGAAGTCCCAGTCATAATCATGTAAAGATGATTTTCATTCGTCAGTTCGTCAGATGTTATATAATGGGATGCGTTTAGTACTCCATCGGTTCTTAGAAGCTTTAGAAAAACAAGATATGGTACTAAATTTAAAAAACAAGTATACTAGCCCCGAAATTATTGGTGCGGTAGTATTGATCATCATTACAGGCAGAAGTACGTGGATCACGGCAACTTCGAAACTTATCAATAGTTGTTGTACTTTGGTAAGAAACTGATTGATTGAAGTTTGTGGTATATGAAGTTTATGGTGAAAGCCATAATCGTTGAATATTGGAAAACAGGTAGATGTGTTGTTGTTTATTGAGATTACGATATTTATAAATCGTGACTGTTAATATAATCAATAGCAGTCTTTTAAAGATACGTTGTCTTAAAACAATTAGTGAAAACATGAGCCACTTCTATAACAGAATTCTATTTTCGAGCGACGTTCTATTGGAATATATTAGTATTCGAGAACATGTGAGGAAAGAAACCAAGTGCATTAATTTTTTTCATATCATGAACTCTCTTTGTTACAGAATGGGAAGGTCAGATCAAAAATGGTCAGCAATTGGCCGGCGTGTCTCGTGGGTGTGGTATTATGACAGTGATGGATTTTTATTTCGGCGTGTTGGATATAAGTCCAAAACAGCGCGAAATCAACAGAGGGTCGCAAGAATTCTGTAGCGGCGATACGCTTCCAAAATCCCAGTTCGTGAGACCGACTAAGACCAACCGCGCTGGGACGTCAAGTTAACGTGTAACATGTGTTCTTGAGACATCATTCCTCAAGCTGCTTCTTAGAATCCGACCTGCAATGACTATATAATAATATAATAAAAAAAATAAAAAAAGAAATGGTCATTTTCGTTGATACCGATTAATGTTATAGCGTGAGGACCCAGCGATGACACAGAACGCAACTTTTTTTCGATTTCGAATTAGGCGAGTGGGTGTGAAGGTGGTGCAATGGATAGACTTTTAAAACTCGGAGAACCTATTTCGAATTCCAGTGCTGTTCCTTACATTTATTTGTTACGCAAATAGCTTTGGGGAAGTTATAAATACATTTTTCTCTCTAGCTAAGAGTTAAATAGAAGGATTTGTATCGGGAAGAATATACAAAAATATGTTAAGGATATATTCGCTTCAAAAATATTTATTGTTACAATCCAATATAACTTTCGACTTTAAATAACACACAGATATTTGATAAACGGAAAAAAAGAAATCAAATAATAAATCGAATTATCAATCACAATAGTTCAATTTTTGAAAACAATATTTTTGGACGATACAATTGATTAGATTACATTTTGTAAGTGAATTTTAGAAGTACATATAACAGCGAAATTGAGTACAATGTGCTAAGATCTTGAAATTGTCCTTATATTTGATATCAAGGTTTTATCTTTAAATGCTGGCATCCTAGGCAAAAGAACCTGATATTTTTCTGGTGAAAGAAAATACTTCAGGCTCAAAATCGCTCAGTTACCATCATATAAAGTAATCGGAATAAACTAAAAGCCGATACCCATTACACTATCTGTGTATCATTATCAACGGAACGCAGTCAGTCAGTCGTGATACACACTGAGGTGATCATGTAGCTTTCGATATATAACTGACAGGGCAGATTTTCTTCCGAAGTATGTTGCTATTTCTTCCTGCGGTAGAGCAGTTGCCATCCAAGGCTATAGAACCCGGTCTTTCCTGCTATGTTCCTATAGCTGGGGGAGCAGAAGAGGATTCATACTGGAATTTGAACTCGGCTCTCTGATTACTCAATCCGAGACGCTATCCATTACTCCACCGTGCCTCAACAGTACAAAACTGAATTCATTCATGTCGAACGGACGTACTGGACAAAAATAATCCCAAACTAAGTTTATCTAATAAGCAAAGTTTTACTGGATATGGTGAAAGGTGCATAAAAAACAATAGAGATAACCATGAGAGAAAATTAAAAAAAAAATGAATTTAAAATACAGGTGATAAAGATTGACAATGGATTTCAGGTTTGAAGATGAAGCAGGCTGGAAGACAGTTCCTCGAGCGAAAACTGCGACTAAAGAATCTGTTAGTAGCGAAATTATGGTTACATCTAGCCTTGCAGCAGTAAAATTATCCGACATAGCTGCCAATCCAGAAATGTGCTTAAGGTTATAAATACCAGATAGCAAATAGAATAGTTTATCAGAAGAATTTTGCATCAAAATCCTTATAGACATGTCCGGTGTGTCTTGTGGACATGGTATTAATGGGCAATTCGTTGGCAAAATTATGGCTGTGGGAAAAAAGACTGAAGTCTACATAACATGTTTGAATCGAAAACATTTCAGGTTCTTATTTGAACTTATCAAAACTATCTAAATACGTAGCTATCAAAAGGAGGCATTATAATTTAAAAATCCATTCAGTACCCCATTTAATAAGAGATTGTAAGCCATTTTTAGGTCAGTTGTAGTTATTTGCTTTTGACCTATCAGAATTTGTATATATATATATATATATATATATATATATATATATATATATATATATATATATATAATACTTATTATAAAACTCAGGTTGTGTGTGTGGGGGGTGTACGTTTATATATTGGATCGGATTTCCTACATTTTTCAACCGATTTCAACAAAACTTCACAGGACTATCTAAAATTACCTTGCAGTGGTTCTGACAGCGCCAAAAATTGGAAAAACAATTGTTTTTGTACGAAATCAATTTGAAAACACGACTAAGAGGAATCGCGAGAACTCATATTGAGTTATACTTATAAAACTGAGGTGGTTTGTGTGTCTGTATTCGTTTATATATGGGATCGGATTTCCTACATTTTTCAAACGATTTCAAAAAAACTTCACTTTTGTTTTAGGCAGGTAGTGTTTCTTTTGTCTTGCACACTTTTTCTTTATTTTTACATTCAGAATGCTTTTAAAATTCCATTTACAAGACAATTGTTTATAATAAAATTCTATTTAGTCGGTAGACTCATAACGATTGAAAAGAATGTTTTTGTTTGAGTTTGACCAATTGGTAAAAAGAAGCAAAAACAAAACAACAACAACAAAAAAAAAAAAACTAATTAAGACATGCGTGTCCGTCAACCTTAAACAATAATCTTTTTTATTTATCAATTTTATTTTTCAGTCTTTATGATGGTCGATACTTGATCTATCTCTTACTGTTACATCCCCGGGCAACGACGGGCTGTACTGCTAATATATATATATATATAATCCAACGAATAAGTAGCAATATTATTGGTTCTGTCTTTTTTCTCGGATCCAGCATCTTTCCAACGGCAGTAAGTTCTCCTCCCTGTATTTTTCTATAAATATTTTAAAGGTAATTATTCCGCTGAGCTCCTTGACATTTAAATTTTACTACAGTACTAAACTGGTTTAATCAATTTACAGTTGTGTTGACTAGATGTAACCGTGAATTTTCTACTAACAGCTTCATTTCCCATAACTCCATCCTTTGAAACATACTTCCGGCACCAGGCTTTCCAGTCAAATTTAGTCTTCAAAAAATTATATTCAATGTCATTCGCTATATACGTTCTTCGACATCCAGTAACCCCTTGTGTATAATTGGCTTTACTACATATATTGGGATGAATACGATACAAAAAACAAAACACGTAAGAATATGTTTGTTAACGCTATTCTTCTTTAATACATTTTACCACTTACTGAAAATCAACAATAAGTGTGTTGTTTAATTAACTTATATCAAATCCACCGTGTAATATTTATTGTTTTGCTAAAGAAATTGCAATGATTGTCATATTCATTACTACCATGCTAATGAATTTGCCAAAGCTTGTAACATGCTGTATTTTAATAAACATACAGGTTCCATACTAAAGTCTGTAAATCAAATTCTACTTCCAGACACTCACAAACACACACACATTATCTCTCACTCACTCACTCACTCACTCACTCACTCACTGACTAACACACACAGATTCTCTCTCTCAATGTAGTCGTAGTTGTAAAGATGTCGTAAAATGACTCATTACCGGACCAGTGACCGCCATTCTCGTTCTCTCCCTCAACCCGCTTTCTCTCTTTCTCTCTATCAAATGAACAATGGACTATTTCTGGAGACATAAGCTAAATATACATTTTATTGTGCAAGGCACCAAGACAAAAAAAAAAAAAACGAAATTATTTATTCAATTTTTGTTATCAAAGAATCAGGACAATTGCCTATTGCGTACTGTAAATTAAATGATGATACGCTTTGGCGATTATACATGTAAAGTGATTCGTAATAGGTCCTTAAAATTAAACATAAATCTCTTACATGATTGCTGTCAGAGCAAAAACCCGGCTTAGTCTGTCGTACGAAGTAGATAAAAAGGAAAGGCCACTCGTTTTGAATCAGTGAATCATCAACTGACTTTTTATTTTGTTTTCTTAACCACGAGAACCTGAAGCAGTTATTCAGAATACAAAGATCTTGCACATGTTTCACGAGTATAAGCTGAAAACAAGACACACTAAATTATTATTAAGCCTGCAAGAATATTGAGAATTTAGAGTGTTACGTAAGTGTGAGGTCTTCATGTTACTCAATACTTATGGCAGCTCAAGTGATTCCACTTTTTGAAAAATTGTTAGAAATATTTCACTCGACTTAAAAGTCAAAATCATTCTGAATGTGAAGTCATTTATTGGTAAATTTGTTGCCCGTTATACCAGTATATAAGTAATGGTCACATACTTTTTCCGGTCTGTAATTGCTCCAACAAAGATGCACCTGAAATTAATCTCACTGGAACGCAGAAGCTAAAGAAAGTCGTTCATGTACTTCGGCACTATCGATCTATTTTCTATTCTTTTTTTTATTTTTTCACGCAGTCACATACGGATATATTAGGTTTTAGCAATAATAAATCTGATTTAATATACAAACGGTTCCTTTGTATCATATTCTGAAGTAAGTTCACGAAATCTTTTAAATATAGTCTCGAAAGGATTTATCTTATTTTTGCCAAGAATTGGTGTGGCGCATACATTTCGATTTCAAGGAAGATTCGATTGAAATTAAAGGTGTTAATCACAAAACGTGTTAATCGAAAAACACTATAAAATATACAAAATTAGTGAACTCATTTCCGTGGTCTCTTGTATATCAAACTATTTGATCTATCATAAGATTGGAATCAGATATTAGTCAAACACGTGATCGTTACGGAAAAAAATTGAACATGCTTCGTGATTAGTATTCAAGAAGAACCATGCTGGGGTTCAGACATATGATGGAGACGATGGCATTAATGAGTAACTTCGCCAAATACATGCAACAGATATTTCTTATGCAGACACTAGTTTCAAAGAGACTCTGAAGCAAGCATATAATAAAAAGATATGGATTTATTTAGCAAGTTCAAATTAAAATAGTCAAATTTCAGTGCAGAATTTGATTACATTGTGAAAAATCTGAATAAATTATTGAGTGAAACAGGATAATTTATAAAATACCTGGACATTTTTGCAAGTGAATGTAAGATGAACATTCTAGGATTTAACGGCTCTACTAAACAAGGAAAAACCAGGAACACAACCGAATGAAAAGATGAAACAAATCATCCATATTCATTTCGTATTCCATTAGTAAGTTCTGTTCCGATAACCTTTTCTCAAGTATAGTTACATTATGAAATGCACTGACAATAACATATTCTCCATCGCAAGAAACTTGAGCTTTTCAACTCAAGAAACAACTGTGATATATATCCTACATATCCTCATGATATATACTGCTTATTTCTTCCTCTTGTGTTGATATAAAAACCTCAGTGAGTAGACTTCTAGGTTGAGTTGTTCTGGGGTGAACAGAGTAAAAAGGAAAAGAATAAAAACAATGCTGAAAGTTTACAGAAGGTCTCTATTTCTGTTCGAGTAAAAATTCCCGGTTAATACTAGTCTCTTAAATTAAGCATCATTATAATCAGATTAAAACTATATATACGTCTGTATTGTCAAAAATTTTAATATTATTAAGCAGAGCTCACTCACTGGAGATTCCAAAACCAAAGAAGGTTACTGGTGGAAATATTTCGCACGCAATTTTATTAATGAGAAAATGTGAAATACAAACATATCACGCAATCCATAACAAAAGCCATATATATATATATATATATATATATATATATATATATATATATATATATATATAAAAGTAACACATTTATTGAATATGAAGGTGGCGATTTGCAGGGCATTGATCGCGTCTAAAACCCTAGTGAAATGACAATAGTGGGCGTTTGAAAAATAATTTCACATACTCAAAAATATATAAGGAATAATGATTACGGTGTTAAAAGATTTGACAAGATTTTGCGACTGTAAGTAATATTTTAAGATTTGGTGTGAAAACGTGGGAAGATAAAGGATATTGCGTAAAGTGTTTCAGTTTTATCCTCAGTGGAACCATCTACAATTTTGTGCGAACTTTCAAAACGCATATATGACTAGTTGTATTAGAAGTACAAGTAGCAGTAGTATTAAAAGTATAAGTATTAATAATAATAATAATTATTATAATAATTATTATTATTATTATTATTATTATTAAAGACCACAAAAAATGCATCCTTATGGATATGGCAGTCCCTGCTGACTGCAATGTGTCTTTGAAGATATTCAAAAAGCTGTCAAAATATAAAGACCTTGATATAGAAATCTCAAAAATGTGGCATATGGAAACAACAAAAATCAATGTTGTAGTCGAAGCCCTAGGATTGGTTGGAAAAGTTTCCAGTAGACTAATTGTAGGGATTCCTGGAAGTCCATGCCTCAAAGAGATACAAAAAATTGTTCTCACAAGTACAGCCCACACTTTATGAAGGGCGTTATGTATGTAATTTTTTTTTTTTTTTTTGTCAGTGTAAAGAGTCATGATGCCATATCAAACTTTAGGTCCCTGGGCGGGACCCGGAAAGAAATGTGTAAACGCCAGAAATCAAAGGAAAGAAAAAATAATAATGATAATGCAACACTTGCAAATCAATGTCATATGAGAAAACTAAAAGAATACAAAGAAACGGCTTCATTGAAGACACTACACAAACCAACACTGTCCTTGGCGACGAAACAAGAACATGCCTGGTGAAAATAATATCACAGCCTTATTCAAGTTATGTTTAAAAATTGAATGAAATTATAGAAATAATAAAAAAAAAACTATGTATTAATACAATAAAGTCTTAAGAAAAAAATATGTTTAACCGGTAATGAAAGCGTCAATACGAAGGAAACGCGGTCATCGTGAATGGCAGGCAAACGAAACGTGAATCAAAAGACGGTGATCATATATATCGTAAAAATTTACGTTAGGTGATTAGTTAATAAGATCAATTAATCAAACAGTTAAATATAAAATTTCTTGTTTCTCTCAAGTTATCATTTTCATTCCTCTGGGCTGTCACCTTAGTAGTTCTCATACGTAACTGTCCTTATGCGTTTTAAGGACCGAAAGATCAGTGGATTGTTGATACTTTCTTCCAGATATGCAGCTGAATTAGTTAGTCAAAATTATAGTCGATTATGGTGCAATGTTCAGCAAGCTCTGATGATGACATGTTGATGCGATGGAAATCTTTTGTTTAAATCTTTTGTTTAAATTTTCAATTGTACAACACACATAAATCACATAATTTCTTTGGTACACTGGTCGGCGTATATCAAATAGGAATCTCTACAATTGCCATATTTTAATGAAATCGTAACGTTACTCTTTGAATTTTCCCAACAGAATTAACTATACTTTGAAACGAAAGTGTATTTCCAGTGTATTCCTAACGAATACAAATGTTCAAACAGAAACCTACAATGGATTTTCCGTTCGTTGTGGCCCAGAAATCAATCATGGAATTGGAAAAACTTGTTCGTTATGCAACAACATTAGCCAAGCCAATTCTAATATAAGTTCAATAATAATATAGAAACATGACGAAACCAAGACAAAATATATGCAGCAAATATTTAATTTAGTTGTTCAATCGAACCACGGATTATAAGAGATAAACTAAATAATTATTTACTTTTCGATTGAGAAATGAATAAAATATGGAACTTGATGCGAACAGATGTTGGTTGGTTGGTTGATTTTGTTGAGCGGCATACCTACTCCTGTGGTTCATTAAATGCTTTAATCTTCATATTTTGAAAACGATTTTATGGATTCAGCTAAATATACTTTGAATGCAGTTATACATGCCTTCTACTATAAATGAACTTTTTTTGCTGGTCATGTTGTTTTAAAATGTATTTATGATAATTTATTATAAAAAAAAAATAATTTCTGGTATTTTTCTACAACGTTTCTATTTTGTTTGGGGGTTCACTATTTTCCCATAGCTGGGATCCCCTAACAGGTGCTAGCAACCTGTGTCAATGTTGACCTCGGAACAACATCAATTAAGAGGTAGTTCGACGCACCTCAAAAATCACCTGATCAGAGGCCCTACGAGTAAATCTAATTAATGTGGCACATGGGGACATCAGTAATTCCAGTTATATTTGGACCTCTCGGATTGATTGGAAAAGGTGCTGATAAACACATTGAAGCCCGTTCCTTAAAGAAATACAAAAGTTATCCTAACAATTAAATCTCACAAATTGCAAAGGGCTTTATCTATGTAAAATGTCTGTGACGTTATTGTGTTTTGTATAGAATAGAAATGAAAGGAAATAATAATAATAATAATAATAATAATAATAATAATAATAATAATAAAAACATGGCTTAACAATGTGGTTCAGTATCTGCACTGGAATATCTGCAACTACTAAGGGAAGGAAACGAAAAGAATTTGTTATGAACACAACCCAGACCCGATTACGGAGATAGGACCTGTTACAATATCATGGCACTAAACAATACACACAGATAGAACAATCAAATTTAACCGCCCATACATTGTTATTAGAGATCAAAGCCAAAGTAAGTGACTCCTAATTGATATTCAGTGCCTGCACAGTGCAATATACCTTTGAAGATCTTCAGAAAGGTATCAAAATACAAGGACTTTGAAATCGAAATCTCAAAAAATGTGGCACCTGGGAACATCAACAATCACTATTGTATTAGGTGCCCTCGGATTGGTTGGAAAAGATTCAAGTAGACTCCTTGAAGGGATTCCTGGAACGCCATTCCTTAAAAGAAATACAAAAAAATGATTTCGCGAGTAGAGCCTACACCTTACGAATGGCTTTATCCATGTAAAATATGTTGTTGTTTATTTTTGTTTTTAATTGGTCAGTGGAAAGGATCATGCCCTTTCTAACCTTAGGTTTCGAGGCGGGACCCGAAAAGAAATGTGTACACACCAGACATAATAATAATAATAATAATAATAATAATAATAATAATAACAACAACAACTATGGTGATGGTGATGATGATGATTGCAAATAGATAAAGTTTCCGTTTTATAGATAATAATAAATGGGTAGCCAAAGCGGTTAACTATATTACTGCAAGATGTTGATACCCGGAAAATTATACAGCCATATTGCACGTACTACAGAAGAAAAATCAAAAAGTTTGAAATTCAGTTATCATACATATCGGTGATGTTGAAATCAAATAAGGCGTCAGTCACCCGGTCTCATACCTTCACGGCTTCCTGCTTCCATTAGCCATGGTATGATTCAATGAGCTTAGTAGACAAAAGAACGTGTTACTCCTAATGCTGCGATGCTAATAATAAAAATGCTTCGTTTCCCATATTAGCAACATGAATTGTTGTGAAAACGGACGAGAAAAGCAAACATGAAATTTAATTACATCGTAAATTAACTCGAATGGAATATAGAAATAAACTACGAACTACTTTACACATCAAGATGACTGTATTTCAGTCAAGTTCACACTTTTTTTAAAATCATATTTTCAACACAATGAACCCAATAAAGTCACTAATAAGCAAGGAGTTACTGAATTTTACTCAATGTGAGAAGGAATATACAATTAAAGAGAGAAAAATATAAAAGAACAAGAATTATGAATACAGAAGATAACAAGTAATATTGCATTTAAATCTGTGAATATCAAAGTTGACAGGGAATCCCGAAGCCTAAAAAGACTTCCATAAGATCGATAAAAGAAACTATTAGTATAGAACTTGTGTCTTCCATCAAAATATTTAGTTTAAAAAGAGGCCATCTTGCCGCCACTCTAGTAATACGCTTAAATTAATAAAGCCTAAGTGCTATAAAAGAAAGTTCATCAAAACTATTACTGCAATAGTATTCATAGAAAAAGTACCGGGAAGCAACAGTACTGCCTTGGGAAAGCGACTGAAGCCGATATACTGGTTAAGGACCAATAACATTGCAATATTTATAAAGAATCTCTAAATATATAGTAGTATCACCATAGAAAATTTCGAAACCATACTGAAATCATGCACGAATTGTACACTTGTTAATATGTAAGATAAATTCTAGCGACAAACAAATATCTAACACACAACAGTGAGACAACTTTCATAGCTGTAAGCAGAGCAATTGGTTCAATATTGTCTTTCCACTTCATACAACGCATAAATTTAAAATTTAAAAGTAATTACACAGCACGTTCGCGCCTGTTTAAAAAATTACCCTCAAAGCAGTATGCAGACTTTATCGTCGTTACAATAATTTTGCTTTTGTAATTTACCCCTGAAGAAAATCTTGAAAGTCATCTAAAGTAATTAGGTTAGCAAAAACTATAGTACCTTCCTTGTTGAATTTCGCCTTAATATCAAGAAACTTATCAGGCAACTGGAAAGGACCAGTATAAAAATAAGTAGACACAATATGACTATATTATTCAATGATACATGTTTGAATGAAGATATGATGATTCATATATATATATATATATATATATATATATATATATATATATATATATATATGTGAATAAAAATGACAATAGGAAAACTAGTAATTGCTGACGCATTTCGTCCAATGTGGAGTTTATCAAAGCAAAATACGAAAATGAAATTAATTGAAGAATGTAACTAATAAAAATAAAAACAATGTTCCTAGCAACTGGAATGTAGAGAAACGCTATTTTCATATTTTTAACTGAAAATAACGTCAGTATTTGTCACGTCTGGAGAATATTCTCATTATATCTGTGTTGATGTATTCAACCATTTCTTTTTGATTTTATGAATCTGTTGTGTTTATTTGTTTGTAAGAGCAGTAATTTTGTTAAGAAAGGTGAAATGGGGAAAAAACCTGGGCGTAGATAAATATTTGGGCAATTTGCTATGGCAGCACTCTCTAGAATTTTTCTTCTGAGTGAGTTATTTTCTTTTTTTATGAGTGTAGATATAATGAGACCGAGCAGCCACAGAGAGTTGCTCTCGAGAAGTTGAGTGTCAGACATTCTAATGGAGGGCAGGGAAGGATCTCTGTGGTGATTAATAGAGAGCAGTTTTGTTTTTGAAGCATTAAAGTTAACCAGTCAATTCCTGCCCCAGTTCACAACTGATTGAAGGTCCTTTTCGAGACGCACGGCCAGGTTAGTTTTGTCACTGACACTAGATTTGTTTTTGAGGCAGGAATAAATTGTGGTGCCGTCCGCGTAGTTGCCAACTTGGGAATTTATGGCATCAGGAAGGTCATTTATGTAGATAAGGAATAGAGTGGGGCCTAGGATGGAGCCTTGAGGAACACCTGCGTTCGTGGGATAGGAACTGGAGGAGAATCCGTTGAGAACTGCCTTCAATTCACGGTTTGACAGGAATGATTGTATTAGGTCAAACAATCGACCCGTAATGCCATAACCCTGGAGCTTGCGAAGAAGGCCGGCATACCACACCATACCAAATGCGTTGGAGATGTCTAGGGCCACGGCACGAGTTTTCCCGTTATTTTGAAGAGCTCGGTAGAGAGTTTCAGTAAGCACATCAGCTGTGGATCGGGCAAAGCGGAAGCCATATTGCTTGTCTGAGAGCAGATCATGGGATGTAATGTGGTTAACCACCTCGGTATTGATTAGGGCTTCGAAGACTTTGCCGAAGAGGGGTAGGAGACTGATAGGACGGTAGTTAGAAGGGTCAGACGGGTCGCCAGAGTTCTTGAAGACAGGAACAATCGAAGAGGACATCTAACAGTCAGGAAAACAAGATTCCTTGAGGCAGTAGTTGTATAGTTTAGAAAGGGCGGGCGCCAGTTCAGGTGCGCATTTCTTCAAGACAATGGCTGGTATCCCATCTCCACCACTAGCATTGTTGGTGTCTAAATTGGAGATAACGCCCAATACCAAAGACGGAGTTATGTGTAGCCAGACGTGTCCGACTTTTTCTCCCGAAATTGTTCCTCCATCAAAATCTTGACATTCCGAATTCGGAGCTTCGATGGGGGTTTCTAATGAAGAGCTGAAGGAGGCGTTGTTGACTTATGCTGCTGTGAGGAATGAATAACTGGTATACAGATTACTATTGGAGAGTTATGCAATCTCTTACAGGTTTTTAATGAGATATATACCATAATTTTATCCCCTATCTGAACAAGCACAACAGAGTAGCTGACTTTCGTAGAACGGCAAGCGAATATTATATGCAATGTTTCTAAATATTTTTAACATAGTGTATCCACTTGAGATAACTCTGTACGAAGACTAGCCTGCATTGTTTACTGATATGTGATAAAACCTACATTTTGGGATACATTTGTAATTCCAGATTTTTTTTCATGAAACCCAGTAACGTGTGTTTATTTTCAAGGAGTGAATCCTATTTTCAAAAGTTCTGTTTCAATGTAATACTTTATGTTTATTATTATTATTATTATTATTATTATTATTATTATTATTCAGATTTGTATTAATTTTCTTGACTTATTAATTTCTGCAAATATTCTCTGAAGCGCAACATTACTTTCTAAGTGCATTATCTTTTTTTTGCCTTTTTTCCATTTCTCTTATTCTCTCACTTTCATTCACTCTCTCTTTTTTTTCCAAATAAAAATTTCAAGGCCTTTCAAATAAGGATTGTCGTCGTACGGAAATATATTTTTTCTTGAATTGTCACACATGCCTCAGCTAAATAAGTACGATTACTTTATTTGGTTCTTCCCATGTTATTTGTTCAAAATTTATTAACTTTAATTTAGAATCGAACTGATGGCAGGAATATACTATACAATTTAATAATTGGATATTATACTGCAGTCTTACATTGATTTCATGTGCGAAGAAGCCAGTTATTTTGTCTGGTATTCAATTTTGTCACATTATGTGATTACATTCAAAATAGCAGTTGCAGATTATAACATCTGTCACAATATACCGAATCCAAAAGTCCATTATGTTGAAGTTAATAATATTTATGTGTATTATATCTAGAAACTGGCATTTCTTCCATTGTTTCATGGGATATTAAAGCCATATATTTTGAATGAAATATCTTTATAAATAAAAATAATCGCAGTTGATTTCCATTGTTGCTGGAAGCTTCCGTTTCAATGGCTGACATTTTCTTTCCAACAATGGAATATTGACGTTCAAAAATATTACAGGTATCATGAAAATCGCCATTAATACAAAATAGTTTACTTTTTCTCTACTACACAAAGCTTATTTAAACCTCCGTAGAAGTTTATTTTCTCGCAATCAATTGTTTTCTTCAGTTTGTGTATAATATAATATGACCCTGATTTTATTGCCGGGAACAATTAATTCGACAATCATCAGGCTGTCTGAATGGTATCAAATATTGTCTCTCACAATATATAATGATTTCAATTGAAACCAAGCTGACTTTAGTTAAATCCAATAGAAGTTGTGCCCGAAATATTCTATGGGCATCTCTTGCATACAGACAATATCATGGTTTGCATATTTTAACCGAAAATCGTCTGAAGCTGGAACTACTTTATTGTGTCTTATTTTACATTTAAAATGCTTTCAATTTTAAATTCTTAGTCGATTTTTGAAATATCATTTGACGGATTATACCCTCCGTTACCAATAACAAATTTTTCGCCCTAGCATTGTTTGTCATCCAGGCACGCACCCCCATATGACGGACAATTGAAATTGACGCCTCCCTTAGCAACACTCATGGACGAATTATACTCACTTGTAATGTTGCCGTTCTCCCACGTTTAGCCTATTCCTAACGATGTAATATCGCAGACTTATCGCTAGTCAAAACGCTGTTTAATTGGCAAATATTCCGATGATATCCTTTCTTTATTGTCACGAATTCAAACTATTACAGCTAAGGCATATGTTACATCCACGAAATTGAATCACTCTTCCTTCCCCCATATTCAATTATTAAATTAGAAGTAACATTCAGAAACTTTTTTTTCACCAATAAATGCAAATTGCGATGATCAGGTGTCCATGTGAATGCTTCCCTGAAATTTGCAACGTCTTCATCTCATTGGTCAATCTGTATGTATCTTCATTATTCTCATAAACTTTACTTCTTGCGGTTTTTTGCTATGTTAATATAACAACCCTTATCGAGCAACCTGCTGTCTTGTGTTCTCTCCATACTTGCATTGGTTAGCAAAAATGTACATAAGGTTACATTTTTCCATAATGACGAATAATATTGATGTCTTTAAACAGTTCATTGGTAAATCTTACCTGTGTATAGTTATTCAATCACGAAGGACAATGTTGGTCATTACATATACTTGATAAGTGTTGCTTCATACAGAAATTATATTAGACTCTTTCGAAGACTAAATATAACATGGTTAATTTTTCACTTGTTCACTACATTTTAATAAAATATTCTGTTTTAACTCAAGTTTAATTTACCATTGTGCAAATATAACCATTTACATTGCAGATAAAATGCCTATATAAACGAAATATATAAAGTGTGTTTCATTAAGAGGGATCAAAGTCACTAGTAAATAAATCCGTGTTCTTGGTGAAAAGTCATTTATTTCTCTACTGAATCATGTTATTTAAGTCACGGCAATTATGTGTGAAAAAATAATATAGTCCAAATATCAGCCACATCTGAAAGAAAAATAATAAAATCGTTAGACGCTTAAACATAATTCACATTTAAAACTGGTCCAAGTTATAGGATCACCCTTTTACAAAAAGAGTGTAAAGACTGGCACAGAGAAACCGACTCTGTAGATAATTACTGGGCATTAATTGAGTGAAGTAAATTTAAACAGATAAAATGAGATAAACATATAAAAATATATAAATTATATCTGTGTAATGTTGTTGCATATATTCACTTTTCTTCTGATGATGATTACGAAGAATAATCATTCGTGACCACTTTTGCTTCTTAGTAACTCTTATCTTTCTCTGGATATTTTAATTAAAATCTATTAAAATTTTAATACATATTAGACACCCATTTGAGATGGAATGCCAAGTACACACGAATGGACATGTTTGATATCTTCTTTTTGCTTTTAATGAAGGTCAAAGAGCATCCAAATCTGTAAAAATGTGTTTAGATATATCGTCTAGACAATGTCAGTTAGTTACATTTTACTTTGTTTCTATATTTGTTTTTTTTTGTTGTTGTTTTTTTGTTTTTTATTTAGTTTCCGACACTGAGATAAATAGAAGATCTACCAAGAAAAGTAAAATGTAAGAACGTCTACGTAAATTATCTTTGGATGACCTAATGATTTCCTCTCATATATATCAGATTGTTACAAATATTTGTTTCTTTTTTTCTGGTGTGCTTCAAATGATAACGAAGAATAATATTTCGTAGCAATTTTTTTTTCTTTTTTTGCTTCTTAGTTACTCTGGTCACCCTGTGAAACTTTCGTTTAATGTTACTGACATTTTATTTCAGGTTAGACACCAATTTGAAATGTAATGCCAAGTAGACAAAAATGAGCATGTTTGACGTCTTCTTCCTTCTGCATAAAACAAGTTCTCATTGCTGCTTGTTATACTTGTGCTATTTATAAGAGTGGAAACTTTACAAAACAATCATAGGCTCAATGCTAAGCTGTATGTCGAACACTTAAACCAGGACCAAGAGGCAATTCAGCTCGAATGACCTGACCGGTGATAGTGTGATTATTCAATCTGACAATGTTCGCCACCCACTCCACGTCGGTTTACATGACCATACATGCAATTAAAGAACAGCCATGGTTGGGAAATTCTACAAATCCGTCCATATTCTCTAGATTTAGACCTATCCGGCTATCACGTTTTGAGGTCGCTTTCTAACTATTCATAAAAGATATGGAGTTTAAAACGTGGCTTGATGAATCTTTCGAGTCCAATCTATTGATTTCTCCCGTCGAGGCACCGAAAAATTTGGGAATCGCTGGCAGTGGGTTGTAAACATTTAAAGGGAATACATTGCTGAATGATTAATCAGAACATTAATGATTAATGAAATATTAAAAACAAGAAATGAATGTAAAAACGTAATACTTATTCTAAAAATAACTGCGTGAAGGCCTGTAGGTATATATCAGTGCGCTCATTAATTATAATTAAGAGTTACACAGCAAAACTTGAATTCACTAGGATATAAAATTACCTCGCTAATAATTGATCTATTTCCGTAACCAATTAGATATATAACAATTAGTTGTTTGTCTGGTTACATAGCTATATTAAGAATTCAGTGATTACGTTTCGCTCTACTTGCATTAAGCATTCTGAAATAGTGAGTTGATCAACTAAGCTTACGTTAGTCTATACAAATAATAACTGCTGTGAAACCATAAATATGTGGCCACGAAAACATAATTCTCTTTCCACATGTACTATAATTTTAATAGTCAGTTCTGCTTAATCTGGCTCAAGATGTCACTAGTATAGGAAAAAAGAAACGAATTAAATATTAGATTATACGGATTTAATCGATTTGAATCGTATTCCCAACAACTTGACCAAGAGAAAAATAATCAGATGTTTCCTTTTAAATTCTGTTTTACTTCAAATATTCAGTTGTCCATCTTAAATGATATTAGATTGTGGACTGCTATATAAACTAAAGCTAAAAGCAAGAGTCCCACGATTAAAAAAAAAGACAAACATTGTTATGCCCAAAATCATTATCATCCATTGATCGCAATTGCATTGAAAGGGTTCAAAATTCGACTAAATTGTACTGCATAATCTTGTTCACAGTTGTTTCTTTATGTGCTGCTCAGCTCCTAAACAATACTTTGAATTCAGATTTGTCATTTCGTTCATATACCAAACAGTATGAACTAAAAGTAACATACAAACCAATATTAAAATCCCAAAATGTGTAGAGTAAGTTGTTGGTTGAGTAACCCGACCACTACTAACCACTAATCTCTAAGCCGTATCTTTACCCAACCTCTCTCTTTACCAATGTAAAGTTTCCGTCCCGTGTACTTCCTCCATTCGGGGAGCAGGTTTTCGTTTTAATGAGATGGACATGTCGTCGTCATCTCTGTAATGAAATTAATAATAATAATAATAATAATAATAATAATAATAATAAACATTTTCTTCTGCAGTTTACATTGAGCTCACCCTAGATTTATATCCTGCTCGGAATGTTCCTAGTCAAAACATACACACACAGAAACGCACACACACACACACACACACACACATATATATGTGTGTGTGTGTGTGTGTGTGTGTGTGTGTGTGTGTGTGTGTGTGTGTGTATATATATTGGCGGCAGAAATACCTCCATTATAAAACATCCAGATTATGGCTTTACGGAGGTGAAGATTTCATTTTCACTAATGTATGTATATATATATATATATATATATATATATGTACATGAGATTTTATGAGAAGTGTACCTAAAATACTATAATTTTATGTACATTCATAACATTTAACTGTGTTATTCGTATTTTTATTCATTTTATTATTAATTTTGATATTTCATTTATGGAAAAAATTCATGATATTTCATTTATGGAAAAATGTTATAACTGAGATTAATATAAAAATAAGATCATATAAATTTCATAAGATGATACTGATACTTGTAGGTACCCTTCTCAGTTGAAACTGAACAAATCAAATTAACTTCTCCACACGTGTTTTGCAAAAGTAAAGGCCTTAACAGCGAAGAAAAATGCTTAACTCAAATAACACAACTTATTTTTTTTCTGGTTGGTCTTCCGTACTTTATAATTACAGCCCGATTAGAAACACAAAATTACATTTCCTAATTACTGCTGGTCTTCTGATTAGTCAAAATTATACAATTTACAACGCGCTAAAAAATGATATATCTCATGAGAACACTTAAGAACACCGATTTTAACAACTTAAATGTAAAAATCTATTATAATTAAAAAATAACAAATAATTGTATTAAAAATTAATTCTTCATCGAAAAAAAATTGCTTTTAGAAAATATTGTCTATATTCATAAAAAAACAATTAAAAGTAAATAAAATCATTTGAAATTAAATAATATCTTTGTTTTATTGAGTTTTTTATGCTACAATTCAGAACTGATTTTCTAGTAGGGTGGTCCAATTATAAACAAACAAAAAAAACATGATTTGCATTCCTCAAAGCCTTGTGCTTTTAACTATTGTAATCGCTAAACCTGACGCGATCGAATTTCTAGCGTTTTCATAAAATTAGTTATAAGGGTAGTAAATATAAAAAAAAATATTTCTGCCATGACTTTAATAAAAAAAACATATTTATAATAATTTCGATCATCTGTGAATAGTTTCTGAAAGTTTCATTAACATCCAATTTAATGTGTGACACACACACAAAAAAAAGTACGTGCTAAAAATTGTATGCTAATTTACTAGTTCCACGATACAAAGAGAGACAAGATTTTTTAATCAAAATTTAGAATGTTCTAAAGAGAAGGAAAAATTTAAAAAAATATTTTAAATAAAATTTTGATTTTTCCTCTTAATAATAATATAAGCATTTAGAAGATAACATTTTGTTTTGGTCAAATTTAGCGTCTTTTTCATCATGCTATGCTCTGTTTTAGCGATCTTATGGAGGTACCTACTTTAAATTGAAAAAAATATGTGGAAATAATATGATGTAAAATCTCGAATTAGATAAATTTTATATACACTGGTTTATTTTATAAATGTATATGTTTAAAAGATTAAGTTACACATTATCTTCCATCTGCCAGTATAGAGTAATTTTTTGCTAATGCCGAAAGACTGGAATCAAGTTTGCAGTACTGTTTTGTTTGCAAAAGAAAATCAAATATTGCCGACGAAGTAAACCAAGATGTTGTCCGAAATTATTCTTACAAAGAGCAAACAAGGCAAAAACTTCCCACAATTCTTTGTCTTGGGGTTAATTATTTTGTTTATAGATAAAGATGGAACACATTACATATGATGGAATATTGTCGGTTGAATAAAATACATTGTGAGATAAGAAAAGAAAAAAACATTAAAAATGATTTAAAGAAAGAGATACAAAACTTTGTGAGGAATAAGTGAAACTCATATTGGCGATCTGTTTCACCTCACCTGCTCACACTCTGGCTGAAATTGCTGAGCAAGTCAATTACCGAACAAGAAATAGCGACAAAATCGAATTGCTAATATCAGCCAAGAGTGTACACTGTATTATTGGACATAATTTGCTTATCGGAGATGTGGCGCAAGGTATTTGTTATTCTCAATTAGATGTGCAATTTTTGATTGAGAACAGAAACAGAGCCTATGTTCGGCCTCTACAAAATTTGATTTTCACTTATGCCTGACTATTTAAGATCTGAATGATATAACGTTTAAAGAACCGTTTAAAGACGGCTGATCTTTAAAAGAGAAACGCCCTCACAGATACTAGAGTTAAAGGCAAAAGATTTGAAATTAGATTTATAAAAGTAGCATGGCCCAATAAACGATTTTGGTTACAACAATTTTGATACAAGAGTTCGCATAAACAGCGTTGATAATAATATGACTTTTAGGCATACATCTATATTAGTAGTTCTAAAGCATTTCCTGTATTTATTGCTCCGAGGCCAAATTTATAAATATTTATTATATACAAGTACATAATTCTGGCACAAGGCCGAAAAAGGGAGGGGTTGAAGCTTGTTTTAACTAACTATCTTATACGTAGTTAATCCGATTCACAACCCATTCATATGTTACAATTTACCCACTCACCACAAGAAGTCGTTCGTCACCAATCAATACTCCATATACCATACTACCACGTTCTCTCAATATTTATTATGTAAAAAAATGCATAATTGTGGCACAAGGCCGAAAAAGGCGAGGGGTTGAGGGAGGTCCACACTATCTTATACCTAGCTAATCCGATTCACGACCCATTCACTCATTAGAATTTACCCATTCACCATAAGAACTCGTCCATCACCAATCAATCCTCCATACACCATAATACCACATCCTCTCTAGGGGGGACCTACAAAACGCGCTCCATGCCATAAAAATTTATGATACTCAAATATATATATAAATCTTTGATGAGAAAATGAGAGGGGATGGGGAGGCCAAATTTCTGACACACCCTCACACATTCAAATAAATTCGCGCCTATCTTGATCGTAGATATCAGTTCAAAACAACAAACGACACCAGACGAACATCCATGATTAAATCACTATAATTACATACCATGAGAAGCTAACACAGCGTTGATCGCCAGTCTCATCTGATTTTCCCTCCCTTAGTTAACACGCCTGTTACATCCTTCCAGTACTTAACAAATAATGGACTGTTCCATCTTAATCTTATCGAAGGACGATAGTGATATATTACATAACCTATTTGCTTTCAGTGAAAGAAAGAAAGAAAGAAAGAAAGAAAGAAAGAAAGAAAGAAAGAAAGACTTAAATTCTGTTTCCCGGAAATGGAAAAAAAGTTATCAATTTCAAATCTACACATGTCTATCCACTTCTTAAAATAACGACCCGTATTCATATCTATGATTTTTATTGCAGTATTGTTTTACAGTTTTCAAGTTCAGATATCAAATGATGCGGTAAGTGGAATTTCTGCAGATAATTTATTGCTGTTTAATTAGAAATGAGGTTATTAAATAATTAAGGTAAGAATTAAGTTTCAACAGAAAATTCACATAGGGAAACCGGATTTTTCCACGGGCCTTTCTAGGTTAATATTACTATTTAAAATATCTTGGGGGTAACAAAAAATCAATTTAAAATAACAGTGGCTACATATTCATAATTTCTATGACATTTAGACATCCTTCTAAAGCAGCAGTTCTCAAAGCTTTCCGTCTTCATGACCTTTAGCTCACGTTCCGTGCACCCTCTTCATCCATCCATATTACGACACCTCTTCCTTGGTAATTATCCAGCAAATTCAAATTAACTAATCTAAACCAAAACGAAAATCCATGACAACATAATTATATCTATACTACAGCTCAAATGTTTACGGTGGCTTAGTCATTTTTAAATACGCCTACAAATTGTTCGTTTTGTACTTTAAATAAGAGAAAATTATGACACATGATTAAGGAAAAATGTGAGACGATTTTTTATTAGAAATGTAATGACAAAAAGCATTTGGATTACATTTTGCTCTCACCAACATGTCCACCTTTAGCCTTACTTACTGCATTAGTGAATTTTGTCATTTGTTGCAAAATTTTATCAAAGTATATAATAAAGTCGATAATTTATTCCATTCTATTTTCAATGGTTTTAAGATATGTTTTTTTCACTCTTAAGTTCATCCCATGTTAATTTTGAGGGCGGCGTCAAACTGTTGTATTGTAGTGCACATACTTATTATATAGCCCATTCAAGTGATTGTCTCATCTGGTTGGAGTTTTCCGATAATATCAACATGATCCAAAAAACATTCGAACTATTAACTTCAGAAAATAAAATAAAGCCATACGTTCGTGTATAATTCTTACGACTAATTTATTCCCTTAAAAGCACCTGATTTCTTTAAACGTCTCTTATGTTTTGTCATGGACATTATATGGACAAAAAGTAAATATGATTACTTGAGTTAAACGCCACAATACTTCCCCTCTCAGTTCTTTTTGCTCATCACCCTCTACCATATGCTTTTTGATAATACGTCCTTGGCCTTTGCAAAACACATATTGGTAATCGCAGATCGATAGTTTACTATTTTATTAGATATGTTTAGCTAAATATCTTTGAAGGTTATTGAAAATAAAAAGTTACCAATATATACTTAAGAGAAAAATAACAACAGTACACTGCCAAGCCAGGTGCAAGAAAATAGGAATAAAAGTTTGGAAAGCTCTTCACATCAAAATACGGTAAACTAACGTTAAAAAAAATTTCCAACTATGCGCACATCTAAAAAGAAAGACATCTTCGAACGTTAGGTCATTTTCTTCCTGTGTAGGCGAAATCTATTGTTTCCCATCATGTATGAATCCAATTTCAATTCAAAACATTATTAAATATAAGTTCAGTTTAACCGCGTATCAGTAAAATCTAACCCCGTACCATAAATAATGAATCCAATTTTAATTCAAACTCAGAAATGATGACAATAGTTATACACCACTTACTAGTAATATATTTATTTAATATTGCATACTAATAATTCTATACTATAGATTTGGAGGGAGCATAATTTTGCTACTTTTTACCCATAGTGCTTGACTTTATAGTACAACAACTTGAAGTTTTCGTAAAATTGAGTCTGTGGAAAAAAGAGAATTTGGTATCGTTCCTATTGCTTAGGAACTTCAAGACCATCACAAACAACGTGAAAGTCGTTCATTATAATAATTTCTTTCCTCTTGTTTAGTTATTTCTATTTAATAAGTTTCAATACAGTTATGTGCCTATTGTTTTGAACAAGACCTGTCATTTCATTCCGTAAGGCAGAAATGATTTTTTTTTTAAATCGCATACCCCGTAATAATAACCCACGTCATTTTTATCAATTTACAACATATGTAATTTTCAAATATCTGGCTGTTAAAATAAGTAAATCAGCCTATTCCTAAAATGTTTGTTGTTAGTCAGGAATGATTGCAAAAAAACATTTTTCGTCGAAGATAATAATTCTATCAATGTTGCAGGTAATTTCAAATGTTACCCTTGTTCTGTTTTGCCATTCAAACACAATCGTTAAGTTGCTTACTTTCAGTTTTATCTTGTTCTCATACCTTTATTATTTAAGATAGTTTGAAACAGCGGACAGGCGAGGTATTTCAGAAAAATTGTATTAAGAATAAGGAAGAAACAACTGAAATAATTAGGAAATATAGTTAGCAAAGAGGGATTGGATAATTTCACAGGGCATAACGAATTCAGAAAGGAGATATATAAACAGCAAATGATTTACCTAACGGGTTTGTGTAAATGAAATAGCAGAACAGATATTAGGATAATTAACAAGACAACAAATAATGCATACATGTGAAAGGGATAAGAAGATGTGGAGAGCCATGATGGCACACATCATGAAGGATCACGATATATGGAAAATTAGATGTATTAGTTCATAAGCGATAAGAAAACATTTTTCAGGGAAAAATTCCATACAATTTTAAAACCTCGTACTAGGTGCGTATATTAGTACCATCACTAAAAATACACAAAGTATAATTGGTTCCTTGTAACGCAGCAGAAAATACCTTAATCCTGTTGCAATGCCATGTCATTACGAGAGACAGATTAGATAAAGAATGTATTGCTGATATATATGGGTTGGTACTGTCCAGTATCGACATGTGTCTTTCTCATTATATATTTATGTTTTCACTATTATTATTTTATTTCCTTTGATTCGTGTGTACACATTTATTTCCGGGTCTCGGCCGGAGACGTAAGGTTTGAAATGAAATCATGAAATCATCCACTCCAAAAATATATATATATATATATATAATTAAAATTTATTTTACATAGATAAAGCCTTTCGTAAGGTGTAGGCTGTGCTCGTGAGAACAACTTTTTTTTTTTGTATTTCTTTAAGGCGTGGCCTCCCAGGAATCCCTTCAATTAGTCTTATGCAAACTTTTCCAAACAATCCGAGATTGTTGATGTTCCCATGTGCCACATTTTTGAGATTCCGATTTCGAGGTCCTTGTGTTTTTATAGCTTTGTGAAGATCTTCAAAGATACATTATTATTATTAATATAAATATTCTTAGTAATAATAAGAACATTGTTAATATTATTCTTAATTTTATCAATATCCTTAATGATAATATTATTATTAATATTTTATTACTGAGATCTGCACAGTGATGATTTCAAAAACCGGAAATAATTTTGTGTCTGTCTATATTTCTGAGATAAGGTATTATGTACAGTATTTACATTAGAAGAAGGCCGGAGCGTACAACTCCGGTTGGAATTTCGAACTGAACCCTTTATTTCGATCACTGGGGTAGACTGTTCTAGTTCCACGTGCCATGTTTGATGGATGTCAGTTATCAGTTATCTCCTGCTAATTTTCCATCTGAAAGTTCCCCACGGACTTAACCAGGTATTGAACTCACCTTCTTTGGGTCTGTCACTGGATCTAACCAACACCTTTATCCACTGTGCCACGTGTCCTTGAGGACATCTGGGTATAAACTTCTGAGTATTATAAACCTACCTACAATAATTTTGTGTTTCTCCATTAATTGTCAGCACATCAGATTGCATGCTCTTTCCGCAGAATCTTTGTGGTGCCAAGGATGGTTCTTAAAGCAGTTATGCTAGAGGCGATTTCAATTGTATCCATTTTTTCAAAAAGACTCTCTGAATACGACGCAAAAGAAATGACATATCAACTTTGACATGTATATTCCAACGTCTCTCAACATCTGAATTTGACTCTGACTAATTCACAGTCTTTAGAACCTCTTTACCATCAATGAAGTGATCTCCTGTGCATACCATATCTAGCATTAGAAACTCATAAGAGCATTTTACGTTAAACGTTATCTCTGACATAATGTGGTCAATAGGTCCAACTGTCCGGGCTATGTTTATGCCACTCGTCATAAGTAGGGAAATAATTCCTCCGGCAAAAACAGCAAGGGAATTCAAGAACGAATTGAAATTGCGCCTCTTGTATTATCTCGGGGTAAGCATTAAACAGGAAATTATTTTGACAGTCTTCATCCTATTTCCACGATGTTTATACAGTTCTGATTCAACCAAATATTAAATGTTTTTTATCACATAATTTGTATTTAAATTGTGGGTGTTTTGTCGCTATTTTTATCCACTCTTTTTAAGTCATACTTTATCTAGTTCCATGATATATCACTTTGGATTTCCTTTGTCTCTCAGTCATTATAATGTCTGAAGAAGACTGCTTTAAGTTCAGCTTCGGAGAATCTTCGAAGTGTAAACGACGGCAGATTTCTGGACGTCCACAAGCTGGTTGCCAGTCCATATGTTCCACTTTGGTATTTCATTTTTTAATCAAGTAAGTCAACAACGCTACTAATACACAAGCGGCTACAGAGTGTACAAATATATAAAGGAAAAAGAAAAAAAAATTAGGGAGCGATATGAATAAAACTAAGTGCATTAATAAGACAGAAGATATCGATTGTCATGGCATTTAAACTTTCAATGTTCAAACGTGACTAGAAAGCTAGCCGCCGGAAGAGAGTCCCACAAGCGGGAATTGCGAAAAAAGCGACTCTTAGGAAAGAAAATACGGTTACATCTAGCTAATTCAATTGGAAAATTAAGAGATCTTTCCGCCGATCTAGTACTGTGCTTAAATTTATAAACTCTGGGTACCATATAAGAAAGTTCATCAGAACATTGAACACAAAAGTATTTATAGAAAACGTTACAAGAGAGCTACATAACGGCGTCGAAAAAGAGACAGGTGTCGAGATGCCAGGTCAAGATTAATATCATTGTATTATCTTCTTTGGATTTTTTGAAAGATCACTAAATATATAGCGGGAGCAACAGACATATTGGATGGGTGTATTTACTGTAAGTTAGATTCGAGCGGGAAAAATGTGTACTGGAAATACATCATATCAGATATGTACTTTAACTACAAGGCCAAAATTCATGGATTTAACAACCATTTCAGTTTCTTTGGAAACCATCCTTTTGTCGTATCGATCGTCAAAATCATTAACTGTCACAATAAGGTCAGTGCTTTCTACTTCAATGATATGATATCGATGGCCAGATCGATAGCATATTGATATAATTCTTCCTATTGTTATTTTGAAGAAATATAAATATATATATATATATATATATATATATATATATATATATATATATATATATATATATACTTCAGGTTGTTCAGAATATTAAATTCTCTTAACTGAGTTAGCTGTGTGTAACTTAACGTGGGCTTACGGACATGTCGGGATGCAATTTCAGTTCTCATACGAACATCGAAATTAAAAAGATATCGAACTTAATATCTAGATGGATGACAGATATGGAATA